>PVIH01017340.1:0-42201 GCA_004025045.1 Sigmodon hispidus | reverse complement strand
CCATGTCTCATCTTGACAGTAATGAAGAAAACAAAATTATACGCCTGTCATCTTAGCAATAGGGAAGTGGAGGCAGGAGGATCAGAAGTACAAGGTCATCCTGGGCTATGTAGCAAGTTTGAAGCCTGTGTAGGATACATGAGACCCTGTCCAAAGTACTACTACTACTACTACTAAAAATAAAAGGCTTAGCAGATACAGCCTTCAAATTGGAGGTAGAGTGAATGGTGGGAGTGAAATGATGATGGAGGGGTACTAATGGCAGTGAGTCCAACACTGGTGAGAGGTGTGAAAAGACTATTTGCCGAGGAGGGGTAGAGATTGCAAAACTTAACATGGGGGAGGGTAACGACAGAAGAAAAGCCTCCCTTCACTCACTTCCAGAATCCCCAGAGCAGCTGACACAGGCTTCTCTCTCCTTGTTCACTTTCCCTCTCCTGGAGCGTGCAAACATCTAGAAAGTGGCTTCCAAAAGCTTAAAAAAAAAAAAAAAAAAAGGCAAGCAGGGACCACAAAGGAAGGAAAGGGCACCCTAGCTACAGTGCCAATGTTCAGAACTGGGTGCTTCACCACTGTATTTGAACACAAGTGCTGGGTGTGTGTGTGTGTGTGTGTGTATGTGTGTGTGTGTGTGTGAGTGGGGAGCACACTCCTTTAATCCTAGCACTAGGGAAGTTGAATCAGGAAGTGAGAAAGCTGGGTGGAGAAAAAGAGTGGAGGAGGCTGAATTCAACACGTCAGCTAAGTCCACTGCCTTTTCAGTAGAGGACCAGATGCATCAGTCTGAGGATTTGTGAGGAGTGGCTGGGTGAGAAGTGGCTGTGGCTTGTTCCTCTGTCTCTCTGATCTTCAGCTTTCCCCTGATATCTGGCTCTAGACTTTTATTATAAGACCAAGTAGAATCTGTGCAGCGCACACTCTTCAAGTCCCTGAACCAGACAGCACATCTTTTGTTTTTGTTCTATGAGGTAGAGGCTCACCATGTAGCCCAGGCTAGCCTCCAGCTCATGACCTCTTTTCAACTATTAATGTCAGGGTCACAGGAGTATGCCACCATTCTTGGCAAGGTAGAATTTCTTTTTTATTTACTGGCCATTTTTTTCTTTTGTGAGTGTATGTACAGATATGTTTATGTGTGCATGCACATGTGTACATGTACGTGTATGCACATGAATGTGGTAGGTATCTTTCTCAATTGTTTGCCCTTACTCTTTTGGGAGAGTCTCTTACTCAGTTTGGTGTTTGTCAATTCAGTGAGACTGTAGGGACCTCCTGTCTCTGCTTCTCAGGGGCTGAGATTACAGGCTCTGCATTCAGCTCTTCTATTGGCTTCTGGGGATCTCATGCTTGTAGAGCAAGCAGTCAGCCAACTGAGCTGTCTCCCCAGCACTCACTTTATTTTGAGAGATAGCATCACATAGCCCATGCTAGCCTCAAACTGGCTGACCTCCCTGCCTCTGCTTCTCAAGTGCTGGAAGTCCGGGCCTGACTACCACACCTGACTCACACCATACTGCCCATGGAGGGTCAGGCACAATTCACTCCCTGACAACTCACTGGATGATGATTCACATAGTCTGCGTCCCCCACAGAAGCTGGGTTATTCACCTTCCTGACCTACATTGCCTCTTCCCATGATGGACCTGCAAGTCGTGTGTAATCCTGTATGACTTGTAGGCCCAGTGTGTGTGGCTAATAAACACTGAAGATCTTACTGGTCCAGCATCACATGCTCAGCCATCCTGCCTCTCCCTCCAGCATTGACCACTCCTTTCCCAGTGTGGTAGGAAGGATGCTGAGGACACCCACTCATCATCACTCACATGAACACCAAGTGCTCCCAAAGCCTCAGCTCTGCCTGCTCCTCGGTACAGGCTTCTGGTGCATCCTGCTGTAGCCGCTGCCTCACGCCCTGTACCAGCTCCTGACCATGTTCTCTCTCCTCCGCCTCCAGCTTCGCTGTGCGGGCCGCAGATTCCCGGCTGTGTTCTTCTAATATCTGCTGCAGGAAGAGCCAGGGTGCACTACGCTTCAGCAGCTCCTGCGTCATGGCTGTGCTCTGGAGGCGCCTCAGCTCCTCTGTAGCTTTCTCAGACAGTGATACTGTCAGGACCCGGAGGTCATCCAGGGCAGCCTGATCCAGACGCTCCTGCAGCTCCTCCAGGGCAGCGATATGCTCAGCCATCACACTCCTCCACTGGTCCAGGTACTGACCCGCGTCCTCCGCAGTGCTGCAGGCCTCGCCAAGGGACACTTGCTCCTTCTGCTGCTCCTTGTGCTGGCAGGAATGTGAGAAAGGCAATTGGATGGGGCAGGCCCAGGAGTGAGGAGGGACAGAGCATTCTTAGGAAACTTGAGAGGACACAGAAGGTATGTACAAGCCTCGTCCCCAACAATCTCACATTTAGAAAACTTCCTGGGCACAACCAAAGCCCAAGCCCTGGAAGAATAGACCTGTCACTCCAGAGGCCTGAGAGACGGAAGCAGGAGGATTATAAATTCACGGCCAGCCTGGGCAACAGTGAATCCTGTGTCCAAGTAAAGATTCAAAGTTAAACAAGGGCTGGGGGTGGAGCTCAGTGCTGAGGGCTTTCTAGGCAGTAGAGAGCCTTGATCAGGCCTCAGCCACACCTCTCCTACATACACCACACACACACACCACACACACATACACACACATATACTCCCCCCACACACACACCACATACACACATCACACACACATACACACACCACACATACACACACACATCATACACACACACACCATATACACAAATCACACACACACACCACACACATATCACACACACATACACACATATCACACACATCACACATACATACCCACACACACCACATACATACATCACAAACACACACCACACACACACACAAATACCACACACACCACACATACACACCCCCACACACCACACATACACACATCACACACACCACATACACACACATATCACACACATACCACACATACACGATACAAACACCACACACACACCACACACACCACACATACACACACATATCACAAACATACCACACATATACACCTACACATACCACATACACACATCACACACACATACACTCACCACTCATACACACACACCACACACACATATACACACATAAGCACACACACACCACATACACACCACTCACACGCCACAAATACACATCCCACACACCCCACACATACACACACATATGCATACACACCACACACACATATACACTACACATAGCACATACACACACACCACACATACACCATACATACACACACCACACATACACCATACATACACACACACACCACATACACACACACACACCACACATACACACATATATACTCCCACACACACACACACCACACACACTAAGGTTAAAATTCATGTTTGACAAACAGCTATTTATTGACTAGGTGAAGCCCCAGTGATAGCCCTGACTCTCCCACAAGTCTGGCTCTCCCTCTGCCTCAACTTCTCCATCTGTCAAATGGGAGTAGTAACACCACCTACACTACAGTCATGAGTTGCTCAATACATGGCAGAGTCTGTATCTATGCATACTTGCTGTTAGCCCTACTATGTGCTCGGCATGCGGTCATTAAGAAGCATGATATCTGAGCAGGGAAGCCAATGCTGATACCCATGAGAGACCAGTTAATGAGGAAGTCAGTGGATTCACTTAAAGAAGACCCAAAGCAAGTCCTGGATGACAAACATCCAGTGCTAATGGCTGCCGTAGGAAAGACCTGCCCTGCATGAACATGACCATCATGGCATCACCGGTAACTGCAGTCCAGAGTCTCCATTCTATTTAAGAGCAGAAGGCATTGCTCTTCCTATCTGCCCATGCTGTGACCCGCACAGTCATTCTTTTGGTCCTTTGATATTTTCGGACCCCATTACTTTTTGAGACTGCATGTGTCAGGCCATGTCCTTGACACTGGGGATACAACACAGAGCCTTCATGGAGGAATAACTACTTCTGAGTCACTCACAATATTTATCAAAAGGAACTGCTAGAAATAATATTTGCGGGACATAGCCAAAATCTGTAGCAAGATCTGGAGTCCAGATTTCCTTCCAGAATTAACCTTGGATGGGGCCAGACTGTCTAGGAAATGTGGTTCTGGGCTCATGCTTTGCCCACTTTAGTCCCTCAGGACTGGAAGGGGTGGTTAGTGATGGGATGTTCTTCAGTGCTCAGAGTCAGAAGCGTGGCTTTCTGTTGGACATGACTTGGTAACACAAAGCAGTTTCTAGGCCTTCTTGATTAATGCTGCTCTCAATCTTGGTCAGAGATGCTTCAACTTGCAGCCGGTGTCTATTTACACAGACTCATAACCACTCAAAGTGCAAAGAACAAGTGATTGTGCCATGCTCATCCTCAAATGGGACATCCACATCACACCTCCTCCCCCACAGGCTCAGGGGACACAGAGGAAGAAGGGCAGAGAGATTTTAACATCTGGAGTGCTGCCATAAGAGAGTGTTACCCAGACACAAGAATGAACTCTCAGCAACTCTGGCAGCATGCACAAGACCAGTGAGCATTCTGGCATGATGAGGGAAGGGCCTACAATGCCCGACTCCTGGCTAAGGGGATTCAGGCAGCCAATAGCTGCAGGACAGAGTCAATTATTTAGAGATGTAACCTCTGGTATGTCACCAGTGCTCTAGTTATCAGACACACTCCCATGTGAATTTGGGAAACACTAATTAGACTCAATAGGTTATGGGGGGGGCAGAGGTGGCTTGGTGGTTAAGAGCACTGGCTGCTCTTCCAGAGGATCTGGGTTTGACTCCCAGTACCCACATGGTGGCTCACAACCATCTGTAATTCCAGTTCCAGGGCATCTGATACCTTCTCTGGCTTCAGAACAGCTGGTAGGAAGGCATATGATGCATATATACATGCTTGCATATGGGGCACACACATACATGCAGGTGAAATGATCATACACACATTTTAAAAAACAGAAATAAAAGAAGTGGACGTGAAATTGAGAGAAGACTGTCTGGAAGAGATCTGGCAGGGATTGGGGGGTAAGGAGTGGAGAAGATCAGAGTGCAGAAAATTTGCATATGAAATTGTCAAAGAATAAATTTTAAAATTTATTAAATTTAAATTTAATTTAAAATTTAAAAAAAAAATGCTATCTGAAAGCCCCCCCCGATCTCCCTCTCTTTTCTTCTGTCCACCCAGCTGGGCTGACAGTTACCTCATGTCACCCTGGGGTCTCTGTGATCCCATGTGACTGCCAAATCTGTACCAACTTCTCACCAAACTCAGGGTGGCTGCAAGCTTTCATCTGGACACCTGCTAGAATCTTCTATGGTTCTTCCCAAGCACTTCCAACAGGCTTCCTAACTCACAAGCTCTGTGAGAACATCTTGCTTAAAGGCTTTCTAACCTTCTCCCTCCTGTGAACATAGAGGAGCAGCCTTTGGCTAGCAAACCATGCGTCCTTGACTTGGTCCTGCTGCTGGCCAGCTCTCCTCCAGCTTCGGCCTCACCCCTCTGCAGACTCCAACCCCATTCTGCTCTCTAAGCACACTAAATGCAACAGTGCACTCTGGTCTCAGCACTTAAGCCTGACACACAGCACTGCCCCATGGCTTGTAACTTTGCACTTGTCCCTGATGCCTGCCTCAAATACCCATTTGTCCTCAGGTCCCATCCATGCAGCAATGCCCTGGAAAGTCTCCCCCAGTGAAAGAGTGACTGTCACTTTTGCACTCATAATGATTATCTTATCTAACACATAGTACTAAATAAACATAAAGGTCAATACCTATCATCATCATCCTATTTCCTTCCAATGCAGACATTACTAGTCTACCATAAACTCTGCTGTGCTGAGACTGCATAGAAACACAGATCCCCCTTCACATAGTATCGTAAGAAGTCACTACTAATCAAGCACAGATGGCAGCCCAACATGCCGCCAGATGGTATAATTCTGTGCTGACTTCAATGCCTGTTACCCCGTGGGAAAGGTTCTTCAAAGATAAAGAGCACAAGGCCTCACATACCTTCTGAAGAAGTTCTCGCCTTCTCTTAGTTATTAATTTTTGGTGGAGCCTTTTCTTTTCTTGCTTTAAGTCATTGTCCAGCTTCTGTTTTATAGAGAAGGTTTCTGTCTGTGCACGCTCCAACAGCATTTCCGTCTGATCTTCATCCAAGTACCCAGCCCTGCAAGGAGAAGATGGAGTCAGAGAATGCAGGCTCCTTCCCTCTGCAAGCTGGATTGTTGTGTGGCTGGGTGTGGAATTCTTATTACGCTATTCTCAAGCTGGAAAACCTCCAGGAGGAGAAGTTACCACTGAGACATAAGTATCAGAGCAGCAGAGTGAGGTCAGGGCACATGGAAATGGAAGAAGAAAGCTCAGGCCAGAGATCGGATGGGTCAGAACTAGGCAGAGGTCTGGGGAGAAAAGATGTCTGCAGAGACCAGTGGGTATGAAGAGTGCTTCCCAAGAAGAAGAGGGGAACAAAATCCTGGGTCTAGTGGAGGGAAAGTCAAAGAGAGGCTGTAGAGACTTCTAGGGACATCTGGTTGACATTCAGGTGACAGCAGCATATGAACAAGGGACTCAGGCTACGGTCTGAATGCTCCCTTCAGAACACCTCCATCTTGACAGTGAACTAAGTCAGAAAAGGGGATGATACATGAGGGAAAAAAAAGAAGTAGCAAGCAAAAGGGACAGGAAAGGTGTGTGTGAGTGTGTGTGTGTGTGTGTGTGTGTCTGTCTGTGTCTCTGTGTCTGTGAAAACATAGTACTGAAGCTCAGACCCTAGCAAAGTATATAGTATGCTTTTATGAAAAATTCCATATGAAAGCCATTGCTTTATATACCAAGTTAAACTGTAATTTAAAAGATGACCAGTGCTGTCCCCACAGGAGCAGGCTAACTGTGAAAGGAAGTCTTGCCTCCTTCTCTTCTCCCTTAAGCACTGTCACCATGCAATGTCTTATGCATGGTCTGACAACAGGAGACCTTCAGCAGATGCAGTCTTACAGGCTCTACACAGACTATACACCAATAATTCGGCACTGCATCCTGTCTGTGATACTCTATGGCGGCAACAAAAAAGAGACATCTCCAAAATGTAGGTATCGCCCAACTTGTGACGTTCCAAGAAGAGCAAACTTACAGTACAAAGGACAGAGCCCCCTCTTTGAGCCTCACAGGGATGTGGGATATCTTTCTGTATGCTGTGAATATGCTTTGTTATCATTGGTTAATAAAGAAACTGTTTTGGCCTATGGCAAGGAAGCTTAGAGGCAGGTGAGAAATCCAAGCAGAGATAAAGATGAAGGAGGGCGGAGTCCAAAAGATGCTGCAGGCTGTGGCCCAGAGAGCAAGATGTAATGAAACACGAGGAAAGCCATGGAGCCACATGGCAATGCATAGATTAATACAATGGGTTAAGTTTTAAAAGCTACTTGATAATAAGACTGAGCCATAAGGCTTTTTGTAATTATTTGAGACTAAGTGGCTGTGGGGCTGTGGCTCCGGACCTTGGGGCTAGCCCTGTCCAGAAACTTCAGCCTACATCACAGTTCACTGTATCAGCCACACTATCTTTGCCTTCAGACTGGTTTCACCTGCCAGCACCTGGATCCTGTGGCCTTCTAACTGGAACTGACTTACAACAACCGTGTGGACAGGTGCAGAGATTTCCCAGCCTCTGTGTGCATGTGAGCCAGTCCCTCCACGAGCTCCTAATGTCTGTCCTGGTGTTTTAGAGCCTTGGGTACTCCACCTGCCCTCACTTTCCCCAGTCTGTCTGCATCCCTTGGCTGGTACCTCGGCTTGGCACAGACCAGAACGTCCTGGTGGAATAGGGTAGAAAGGTACTTTAGGAATGTAAGTCTGTGGCTGGGAAACAGTTAAGTGGCTAAAGTCATTTCTGTGAAAATACAGGACTTAAGCTCAGACCCTAGCAAAGATGTGAAAAGCTGAGCATGGTGGCATGCATCTGATCTGTCACCCCAGCAGGAGAGGAGGTGGGGTGGTGGCGGTGGTACTGCTGAGAGGGGTAGGGACAGGCAGATCCCAGGAGCTTGCTGGCCAGCCAGGAGAGCCAATCTCTGTGCTCCACATTCAGTGAAGAATTTCTGTCTTAATTAGTAAAGTGGAAAGCCAGAGAGTAAAACACTCAGCATCAATCACAGCCTCCAAATGTATACACACAGGCAAGCAGACAAACACACACACACACACACACACACACACACACACACACACACACACACACGGGGTGGGGAGGAAGGAAGGAAGGAGGGAAATGTAAGTCTATGCTCACTATTTAAAATAAGAGGTAAGCTGGTCTTTTGTAAAAACTGCTCAGGGCAGCCAGGCAGCTGCCGCTTCTTCAGGGAAAGGTGAGGAACTCTCCTTTCACTTCGGTGAAAACTAATTAGGAATGCCAAGCAGACTGCAGTGATGAATCCATTACCATCTTTAGATGGGCAGAACCTACACAGTCTGCATCTTATCGAATCTTTTTTAACCACAGTAGGAGGCTACAAAATCCCTATAACATGACCTGGGGCGTAGAAACAATTCACAAAACCATGAATGGTCATGAGCAGGGCCAACCTCACTGACACACCCCTGTCGTTTCAGACCTAGACAGCACATCTCACTGTTTACCAGGAAGCTGCCTCATAGCATGGCTAAGCAGGGACTATGACAAGAGGCAATGAGTGGAGCTTCTGAAAGCCCTCTCCACACCGCTCACAAGGGTCCCCACTGCTGCTGAGAAAAAACACATGAGCCCAAGCCTAGCTTCTTTACACACAGTGGTGCTGGCCAATGCTAGTCCTGCAGGTGCACAAGCCAGAAGAGAATGGGCTGTCCCACCACACAGTCAATGGCAGCCTTCTTCATGGATTTATCCAGAAGATGTGGCTCAAAATTTGCTCTTCCAAACAGTTCAAGACATGAACATGAAGCCATGAGTCAGAGCTGACAGGGTCTGAGTGTCAGGAACATGGGTGGAGGGTGTGGTCATGATACAATTGCCCTTGACTTCCATGAGCGATTTTAAAATGTCTACTGTGAGGGAATTATAACAAAAGAATCCCCTTGATGAACCAGACACAGCATTCAGCCATAGGTGAGTAGACAGAAGAAACTGATCTTGGGAGTGGGTCAATCTCCCTCTGGTGCTGATGGGAAGGCTGGGGCACTTTCTCTGCCTCCCCACCCCCATGAGGCAAAACACGCTTACCTCTCGTGTTTGTGGATGAGGCTCGTCAGCTGATCAGCTGCAGTGCTCAGCAGCCCTTGCACACGGGTCTCCATGGCCTGCAGGCTCTGGACCAGATACTCCCTATGGCCAAACCTCTTGCTAAGATGGTATCGCTTGGTGGCCTGGAAGAAGTCCATCAACTCTTCAACACTCTCCTGTTTTACAGGATGAGATTATGTCTCATTAGAATGTTAGAAACTCTTTGAGGACATTTAAAACATGACTTTTTCCTTTTGGAAGACAGTCCACAGTGAATGCCTTGAACCCCTCTGCTGTAACAAAGACTATGAGGAAGTGGGGGGCAAATAATTGGCTTTGAGGAGTGTCCTGGTCACCAGATGTAAGCCATGTCCCCCTCAGCAATATGTCTACACCATCAAACAGGACACATGTGTTACCTATGCCATAGCTCACCCTAATCCACCAAGCACAGCCCAGCAGGGGACATCCCACAGCCTTGAACCTTGGGACACATGTTAGGGTGAATCAGCTACTTCCCAAGCCCCTTGGTGGCCGAGGAGAAGGGTCAGGGAGGGCAGGTGCAGAGTAGCAGTAAGGAATCACAGTAACAATTGCTGTCTCACATCTCTGTGTCCTCTGGGCTATCTCTGGGTAAGAGTGCTCTGAACCTCCCCCACTTTTTTAATTGGAGGAGAGAATTATTATTCCCAATTTACAGATACAGAAATCAAGTGCACATCACATGTCACACTGCTGGAAATAGCTGAGCACATCATGCAGCTAGAAGTAGCTGGGCTAAGTTTTTGAAATCAGCAATCTGGGACTGGGTTCCAGACTCTATGGTTCTGGAGGGCTGTACTCCAAACCAGCCCCTAGTGACAATAGTGGTCCATCAGAGCAGCTGCACCAGTGGCCTTCCCATCAGCCAGTGCTACTTCTCTCTGTGGAGATACTGGCTACATAAAGGCTACCCACTGAGACCTGTGGTGCCTGGACAGTCCCCCTTCCAAATAAGCTGTGGCCTGTGCATGTTTCAACATGTAAGGATCAGAATTGTCCAGCAAGATGCTGCATGGTCAGGAGTGTGAAGCAAAGCTGGCCTTCCCCTGGGTCTTCTAGGCCCCAGAGTTCTCAAGTTCGGATTGTTTTGGAAACATTCTGTTAGTTTCAATAAAGCCAGATTCACGAGCCATCAGGAAGTTCACAGCCAACTCCAACACCTGACTAGTGCATTGTGTACACAGTACTCATGCCAGTGGGTAGGAAGAGGCATCTTTCTTTCCTCCTCCTCCTCCTCCTCTTCCTCTTCCTCCTCCTCCTCTCCTTCTTTTCCAATGACATGTGCTCTTTCCTGATGTCTGGTACTAGGCACCAGTGCTGTGCATCACAGAAGTGAAATAAACTTAAGATCTTGCGAGGTCCAGACATCAGCATGAACAGCTATTATCACAGTGTGTTAGTGGGGAAATCCCAGCTCCACATGGAGTTCTCTCTGGGAGTCTTCTTTCCTAATGAGTTTGGGTGATGGCTTCTCCTCTTCTACCCACCTCATACCTGCTTGCCCGGCATCTGCCAGAACCCCAAACCTGAAACTACAGTTGGCTGGTCACCTTCCACTGCCATCGCCAAAGATTAGATGAAGGTGAGTCCTACTGCCTTCTTGCCACTCTTCTATTATTCTCCATCATCTCAAGGTAGGTAAATCATCTGCTATAGTGAAATGCGCAGAAAACTGCCTACACTAACAACTAGGAATAGGAACTGATTCCGTCTACACAATCTTTACACTTGTGTTTATGAGTCCATCTAGATATAGACCCTATATCTTAATATATACATCAATGGGTTCACCATGCATGTGTAGATGCATTATCTAATATCTAGTGGTGTTTGTACTACTGTGTGTGTGTTTGTGTTCATTTTATGTAAAGTTTAAAATGTCTTGCCAAGGATCAGCTAATTAAACCTTCACTGCATCAGGACCCACAGCAGATACAGGTAGGACCAGATTCCAGTCCAAGTAAGTCTGAGCCCATGGCTTGCGCTAGGAGTCACCTGCATGCCTGAAACTTGTTCCTCTATTGGGAAAAAAGAAGGAAAAGAAAGCTCACCAGGGCCCAGCACAGAAGGAAGACAGGACTCAGCTAAGGGATGGAAAGTCACCAAGGGCTTAGAAAATGCCTCGCTATATTGCAAGCCTGAGAGTAGGCATTACCTGTGTTTTAGAATAGTCTTGCAGCAGCATTTTAGCCCCGTCAGGCCTCAATTCCCCTTTGGCCACAGCGCTCCGTATCTGGATATAGAAGATGTTGTGTAATTCATTTCTCTGGAAAACAACCAGCTGCCTATGTGCTTGGGCAAAGTCCTCTGCTTGGTGCAGGGCAAGGGACTTCTGCATGTCCTCCTGCTCCAGCCCATGGAGGGTCCGCAGAAGGTTGCTGCACTCTGCAGCAGACTGTGGAGAGAAGAAGAATCTATGAGAGACAAAAAGACATGAATGTGTACCCACATTTGACCACATGTGCACATCTGCATGCAGATAATACACACAAACAATAGATGCATCAGCACACTCAAAACAGACAATGCATGTACATGTCATGCACAGGCACATTGTATGTGCACATGTAACCATAGATGAACCCTGTGAAATGTATATAAGAGCATGTGCTTGTCTGCACAGATTTGTACATCTTCACTGTGTATATGCATATGTGTTCACACACAACAGTACATCCAAAAGCAGGCCAGTGTGCATGTATACATGATATTCACAGTCACACAAAAGCATGAACATAGTGCACCGACGTGTGCATGAATATACACACATACACACCGCCCTAAGCTGACAGTGTTGAGGCTGCTGAGTCCTAGGAAGATGCTGTTACCAACTCATCCTTCCCTATCATCTGAATTTTCTGCCAGAACAGCTGTAAAACAGAAAGTTCACAGTGCTCGGGCATGTGCCAATTTGCAAATCAGATTGCTTGAAAAGTGTCTGCAAGAAATGGAAATCTCCGAAGTGTGAATGAATTGTACAGTTAGACTCACAAGATTACTCTCATCACCAATGAGGAGAAAAATGCCAGCAATCAGGCCTGAGCTCAACTCTTCTGGGAAGAGAAAAATAGCTGTTGGAAATGGTTATTTAGCTGCCTGTGTTGAGATCTGGGGTGGCCCCACCCCATGGGCAGGACTCCTCCCTGGAGGGAGGTGCTCTTTACCCTTCTCTGGTGAGATCTTAGGACCTCAGTGGATATGTCAGGAGACAATTCCACGGTGTGAGGGTGTAAACTGGAACATGATGGGATGACCACTTCTGAGATTACTCTGTGTGTGTGTGTGTGTGTGTGTGTGTGTGTAAGTGTACATGCCTGTATGGAGGCCAGAGATTAACATCCAGTGTCCTCCCCTATCATTGCCTAACTTTCTTATTGAGACAAGGTCCCTCACTGAACCTGGAGCCCATTGCTTCGGTAGACTGGCTCACCAGTGACCCCTGGGATCTGTCTCTGCCCTCCCAGAGGTGGGATTACAGATGTGTCACCATGTCTGCTTTACATGGGTGCTAGGAATGCAAACTCAGGCCATCAGATCTGCATAGTAGGCACTGTATCCACTGATCTCCTCACCCCACCCCAGTGTCTTCATATAATTAAATCCTATTTTTATTGCCTATGGGTAAATTGGGGTTGATGGAAGGCTCCATCACGGAGTGAATAAGCACCAAAAAGAGAGACAGCCTCTCTCCTGTTAGTTATGAACCCAACAGCGACAGTGGAGTATCTGTAATCAAAGGAAACTTCTAGAAGCTGAGAGTCAATACTCTATACACTACAGTGAATTGTGTCCACAACATGAAGAGCTCAGCCCAAGGACCCTGAGGCTCAAAAGAGACCTTGGTTGCAAGCATCAGGCATCTTGAGCCTGAGACCTAGCTGAACTCTTGGCAGGACTTTTGTCCAAGGAAGCTTAGAGATCCTTTTAAGTGCCCGAATGTGAGTGGCTCATTACACAGCCATTAAAAATGGACACCTTACCATTTACAGGGTCAGCACCATAGGCTCAAAGAAGATCAGACCCTTTCCCTAAAGTTCCCCCTAAGTAAATCTTTAAGGTTTGAGTTCTGAAACCACACAGAGAGAAGGTAGCACCGGCAAAAGAACGGCGGGGAAAGAAGGGGTGCTCTTGGAGACAGAGCATGGTCTGATCTGCCTACTCTTTCAGAGAAACGCTAAAGCCACCGGAGTCCTTGTTGCTTTGCTTTTATTGCTGTAAAGCTTTCAATCTTTATTTATTTATTTTCTGTCATGTCTTTTGCCTGCATGTATGGATATGCACAGTGGGCCTGGTACCACCACATGCATGCCTAGCACCTAGGAGATGAGTAGAGGATATATCACATCCCCTGGTTGTGAACTGCCATGTGGTTCCTGGGAACCAAACCCAGGTCCTCTAGAAGAGCCGTCAGTGCTCTTAACTGCTGAGCTTTCTCTGCAGGCCCTTGTTTTGCTTAGAGTCTTACATAGCCTGGGCTGGCTGTGAACTTACAGAACAGCTGAGGATGACTCTGGACTCTGGATCCTCCTGCCTTTACCTCCCAAATCCTGGGATTACAGCCATGAGCTACCACGCTTGGAGAAATTCCCATTTCTTGGTATGAGGATTTCTACTTTAGATGCTGTCAGTAAATGTGCACTAGTAGATGGAATCCCCCAGGGCCAAATCCCTACGGAACTTCCCAATGAACGAGGCTTTTCACAGAAAGCAGGTGTGGCGGGCAAGGTGTTTCAGCCAAGCATAGGTCAGCTCTGAGCCGTCCCAGAGCAGCTCCTGTTACCCATTCCTGATGTGAAATTATGACTTCCTCAGTTATACTCCTTGTACTCCATTTGTGCAGACTGGCAGGCTGTAAAACTGTTTTATAAAAACACGTCTATCAAGTCCTACAATGTCAAGTTCCTACACAGAAGAAATCTTTCTCTTTCAGAAGCTTAACAGGGAGTTTGGAGGTCTCCCTGGACCCAGGCAGGATACAGGCCCTTAAATAGTCCAAAGTGCCTAGGCACAGAAGAGGGATCACCCTTGCTGTGTTGCACCACATGCTCATTTTGTAGACATCTGTAGCACTTTCAATGTTCTGCTATCACTATTCAAGTGCTACTTATATCAGGTGAGGAGAAGGTAGGTCAGGATCTCAAGTGGCCTTAGAGAGCTGAGCTATAAGGATCTGCTTTCCTGGGCCTCAGTCCCCCACCAACATACACACATGGCTTCAAGTAAATATTTCATGTTTGATAACCAAGGTTTCCTCAAAGATAACATTAAACCATGAACCTCAACTTGTCACCATCCAGAATCACCCAGGAAGAGTCTCAATGAGACAATGCCTTGACCAGGTTGGCCTGTGGGCATGTCTATGGGGGCCTGTCTAGATTGCATTAGTTAAGGTGGAATGATGCACACTAACAGTGGGCAGCACCATTCTCTAGGCTTGGTACTTGAACTTCCCAAGAGTGGGGAGAGACAGAGAGAGCTAAGCACTACAGTGTCCATGTTTGTTCTCTCTGCTCTTGACTATGGATGTAATATGACAAGTTGCTTCAAGTGTCTGCTGCCTCAACTTCCCAGTCATGCTCGACTATAAATAACCTGGAGCTGTGAGCCAAAATAAATTCCTTTTCCCCTAAGTGACTTTGTCAGAGTACTTTACCGTAGTAACAGAAGAGGTGTGACGGTCTGAATACAAAATGCTGTTCCTCCTAAGCTGACTTGGTCCCCACCTGGTGATGCTATCTG
The DNA here is from genome assembly GCA_004025045.1 of Sigmodon hispidus. NCBI lineage: Eukaryota > Metazoa > Chordata > Mammalia > Rodentia > Cricetidae > Sigmodon > Sigmodon hispidus. Next base: position 27,144 of record PVIH01017340.1, on the reverse strand, counting down.
GCAAGGTCATGGAACTTTTAGGCGGTGAAAACTTGCTGGTGGAAGTATGTCACTGGGGGGTGAGCTTTTAGGGCCTCTGTTGTTCTTGTGTGTGGATGAGTGTGATTGCTCTGCCTCTTTATTGCCATGCCACCCTCACTTTCATGTTGCCTTGCCTTCTCCACTTTGATAGACTCTGTCCCCTGACAGTGTCAACCAAAACAAACAGTTTCTTCCTTAGTTTGCTTTTTGCCATGACAACAGAAGAATAACTAACACAGAGGGAAATCATGGCAGTGTCCATGCAGGGCTGACACTTCCAGCCTTCACAAACAAGGCTGAAGCTCTTGTTTATCTTCTAATCTATATTGAGCTTTTAGCTCAGTCAAAAACAGAAACATGTGACATATTGAAGGACTTCCCTGTGATGTGCTGATATGAGTATAGACGAACTCCAGGGGGAGATACACTCTATCCCAGAGATCTTTCTGTACTTTGAAAATGGTTGCTCCACATGGTGGACCACTGTAGGGTTCTGTGGCTGCATGTAATACAGGGGCTTTCACAGGCTGCAAGAACTCATCCTAGAATCTGTGCCACTCAGATGTTATGTGGGAAGCAGCTTGGTTCACATGAGGTTGCTTGTCTACGGACAGGTGAACAGTGATGCACACCAGTGGCATGCACCAACTTCAGACTAGCAGGGTGAGAGTGAGGGCAGGTGAGAGGCTGGAGCCTAAGGAAGGCAGATTTATATAGACAAGAGGAAGGGCTGGGCATCCCAAGGACACAGACATAGGCAGATCTGAGATCCACCCTCCAGGCTGCACCGTAAGTGCAGGACCATGACAGTGACAGTGAAATACAAAAGGCACAATAGACACCCACAGCATGGGAATGAGGTCACACAGCAAGGGGAGGTAGCATGAACTGCACAGGTGGCAGAGCATTCCAATGGCTAGCAGCATCAGCATGGTGCCACCTGAGGCCCCCCTGGACCAGTTATTATCTCTGTCTTGGTTTCCTTCGGTCAAAAGTGGGTACTTCTCACTCTTGCCTCACTGAGCAGAGCGGGACACAGCTTAAGGAAGCTGCTGAAATACGCGTCTAGCTCTTCAGAGTCCGAGCTTTGAAACACATGGCATTCTTTCCTAGTATCTAATTTAAAAATTGTTAAATGCAGCAATACAAAGTGAGAACAAGCAAGATATGCAATTCCACTGGCTGCAAACATCCTATAACTAGTGTGTATGTAGGAGTCTAGTATAGAGGAGCTGAGCCATCATCATGTCTTCAGGTGAGGTATACAGCAGGCATTCAATGAATGCATAAAGTAGGCACTCAAAGGGTAATGAGCAAATGGCTCTCTGTTCCACTGTGTTTCACAGGTTTTTGTTTTATTTATTGTTATTGTTTTATATTTTTTGGGGGCAGGTGTTTTTCTAATAGAATGGGCAAATTTTTCCATGGAGAACCAGAAGAAATTATGCAGGCCACAAGCCTGGCCTCAAACAAGATGGCACTGGGCAAGGCTGGAGCCTGTCCTTTACTGTGCCACATCTGTGCTGAAGACTGAGTAACCATGAGCCACCTACTGAGGTCTTTTATTCACTTCTGGAGAATGCGATGTTTGCCTGGCAGGCAGGGCCTAGAGGCAACTGTCAGGCAGTTGCTCTAAGCTGCTGGGCCTCTAGAAGACATGGGTGTTCAGACCTGTGCAGGCATAGGTCACATGGTCTAGACAACCATCTCTCTAGCTGGGAAGGCAATTCAGACTGCTCTGCTGTGCCTGGGAGACCATTTCTCCCAGATTGGCAACTGGTATCTTAACTACTCTCTTCCATTACTTATCCCATCCACTCTGAGAGATGCTCAGAGGACTTAAGATAGAGGGCACCAGATGCAGAACAAGACAACTTGTGTAACAATGGCTTCCAAATTAACACTCCCTCCCAGAGGGAGGAGAGAGGCTCCTAAGACTCAAGAAGCAAGTCAACTAAGCCTGGAAAGTAAAGGAAACTCAAAGGCTCCTCCCCAAGGCTATAGAAAGGATAACAATTGCTTGGGAGAGGGGACTCAACAGAAATGCTGGAAGCTGAGCAGGGAGATCCAGGGATGCAGCTTTCAGAGCATCACTCATGCTGCTGTGGGCTTTAATAGTGATGCAACTGCGTCTGAGTCTCCCACGCCCCATAATAATTTCAACAAGCTAGATCACAGATTCACTAAGCTAGATCATTGCGGGGGGAGGGGGGGCGGCTCTGTCATTGGTGCACTATCTCTGGGGAGTAGACATTTGTTCAGGTCTCCACAGAAGAAATCATATAACAACTGTAAGTCCAGGCTTGCCTGGCTTCAGACTTCTGTAGGATAGAGTTGTGTGCTAGCCAACAGTAGTCCTAAAAGGACACGTGTATTCTGACATCACAACCATCCATGAACTAACCACGTCCTCTGCTAATGAAGCTATTCTATTCTCCCCATGACCACTATGGCACCATGGAAAGAACCTAGATTATAACATGGCTGACTTGTGTCATTATTTTTTTCAAATGTGAGGATATTTCATTAGAACACGAGCTTCTTAAATGCAACAGGTTGGATTCAACTCTGTATCTGTAGTCCCTAGCCTAAAGGAGAGAATCAGTAAAGTACCCAGAGATCCTAGATGGATGGATGGATTGGGGGGGGGACAAACAACTACATGGATGTGTGAATGAGTGAAAGTGTAAATAAGCATACAGTTGGAAGGAAAAGCAAATGGATAGATTTAGATGATGGAAATGTGTGAGGTTATGTGTACAGATAGTCAGGTGGGTGGTATATCAATAGATAGATATAATAGTGTGTGAATGGGTGGATGCATGAATAGATGGGTAGAGGAGTGCATGAGTGGGTGGCTGGAAGAGAGGATGGGTGGATGAATGCATATATAAACGGGTAAATAAAAGATGCATGGATGGGAAGATAGGAGCATGCATGTGTGGCTAGGGTGGATAGGTAGATGGATGGGTAGGTGTGTATATATGTATGTATTATGAATTGAATGGATGAACAGTTGGGGTGGATACAAGGGTGGATGGGTGGGTGAGTAGATGGCTGGATAGTAGATGGGTAGATAGGTGAACTGATATGTAGATGAATGGGTATGTAGGTAGATGAATAGATAGGTAGATAGATGAGTGGATGGGTGGATAGGTGTATAGATAGGTGGATGGACTGATGGGTGGGTGGATAGGTGAATTGGTAAGTTGATATATGGGTGGTTAAATGGATGGGTCAATTAATCAATAGACAGATAGGTATAGAAGTGAATAAACGGGCAGATATGTGGATGGATATGTAAACTGATAGGATGATTGGATGAATGGATGAAAGAATGGATGTATGGGTAAGTGGATAGATGGGTGGGTGGGTGGATGGAACAGTAAGGAATAGATGAGAGACAGATGGGTAGGTGATTGTCTTATGTGTACAGATGGATGGATGACTGAATGGCTGGACTGATGGGTTGAAGCACTGATTACTAATGAGACCTTGAGGAGAAATAAGGAATGTGCAAGTCTTCAGAGTTCCCTTACCCTCTCATTAACTCGCTTTAACACCTCTTCTGCTTCCTCCATGGCCGCCATCTCCCTCTGGTACTGATTTTCTGTCCTCTTCCTTGCTTCTAGGTCACACTCTGCTGTCACTGCCAACATCTTTCGCTCATACTCCTCTTGCATTTCATTTTCCAGCAGCAGAAACTGCTCTTTGAAAGCAGCTGTCACCTTCCTCTCTGCTTGTGGAGAGAGGTGTCCAGCGCTGACCAGATTCTTCAGCAGAAGGGTAACGATGTCCTTACTAATTTGGCTCCGACAGGCCTCCAGGTCTGCATCTGCCTGATTCAGGGCTGCCATCTCCAACCTTAGAAACACAAGTCAAATGGACTCCATCACATAACAGAACCAGGGGCTCCTCAAAACAGTCAGGGTTTAAGGGATTTGTGGGTAAGGCATTTTCTCTTTCTTTCCTCTCCTTCTCTTCCCATTTCCCCTCATTTCTACTCTTTTATAATTTGAATGCAAAATGTCTCCCACAGGCTCCTTTGTTTAACACTTGGTCATCAGTTGGTGGCACTGTTTGCGGGGAGGTTATGGAACCATAGGAGGTACAGCCAGACTGGGAAAAGTGGGATACTGAATGCAGCCCTTGAGGGTTATAGCCTCACCCTGCTTCCTGTCTGGCCCTGCCTCCTATTGTCCCGAGATGTGAGCAAGCAGCTTCAAGCTTGCTACCAGCCTTGACCTGTTGCTGTGGTCAAACCTGCTCCATCATGATTGGCCCATTCCCTCAGTCCATGAACCAAAATCAAATTTTCTTTTGTTAAATTGTAAAATGTCTACAGCATGTTTAAGCCTCTTGGATCATCTGCCCAACTGGTTTTCAGAGGTCCAACCCAGCAATGTGTAGAGACTCTTTCTTTACCCATGCTCTGCAATGATAGACATCATCTGTCATTTGATAAAGGTGAGCAGTATAAAAGTATTAAGGAGACTATCACAGAAAATCTTAAGCATTTGAAAGTAGAGAATATACTGTAGCCCATATCAGTCTGTTTGAATTCTGTGACTTTTCACTCTGAGGAGGAGGTGAATGGTATCCTGACTGTTCCGCACATCAAGCTATACGTGAAGCTGGGGTGCAGTGGGAAATGGTCTCCGGATAGGATATAACAATCCTGGTCCTCTCCTGGAGAGATGTTACAGCTGAAATTTGCTTTGTTCCCTTTAAGGGGGCTACGGTGCAGAGCTCTGCTTCTTCTTCTCTTCAACCAAGATGGTTACTTCTTTTGCTTCACTCTGCTAAAGGGGAAAGCCCTGCAGAAATGTAGCAGTCTCCTCCAGCTCCAGGGAAAAGCTGTTTCTTTTTCTGCTCCATCTTGCTCAGTTTCCCTAAGGGGACTTCTCTGCAAGGTTTTTCTGCTCAGTTCACTAAAGGACATCTCAGCAAGTCCTTCTCTGCCCCTGTGAATGAAGATTTTTCACTCAAGACTCTTTTGAGAAAGAGATTTATTTGGGAAGGAAGAGTCCAGGAAAGTGGCTGCCTCTACTGGGGGTGGGAAAGAACAGCCCACAACTGAACAGATAGAGAGGTTTATATAGGGGCTCTTAGAGTTTATCTACTCAAGGATTGGTTAGTTATTTCTGCTCAGGGATTGATTAGTTTTGTTGGTCAGGGGCCGAGATGGCTCCGATTTCAGGGCCAAACTGTGTTTCTTTCACTGGCCTTTTTTAGCATTTGGACTCTAATTGTAAGGCCAGGGCATATTTCTTTCACTGGCTCTGATTCTAGGGACCAAGTGTGTTCCTTTAGTACTAGTTTCAGAGTCAGGGCATGTTTCTTTAGTTTTTGGGTTAAGAAATAAAGTGTTGCTTTCACTGGCTTGGGTTTCAGATCCAGTCTGTGTTTCTTTCACTAACTCTGGTTTCAGGGCCAGGGTGGATTTCTCTAGATAGTCCCTTTTCCCTACAAACCCCTCAACATGCATCTGTAAGTGTCAAGAAAAATAAATAGATACACATACAGACATAGAAATAGGTACCTGGCTATTTATTTACATATATTTTACTTGAAGAGCTGTAGCAAAATACTCCCTTGAGTTAAAGACACTTCTCCCATAAAGGCTACTCCTCTAGAAAAGCAGCCAGTACTCTAACCCTCCAGCATCACTCCAGCCCCCTTCAGTCTCATTTTAAAGGACAATCCATGCATTTTCTTCCTTCATTGTCTCAGCAAGTACTTAACTGCAAGGAAAACTCTGCTGGATCCAGAAAGAATCACAGAAGAGGTGTGTGTGGTTAAATGATAAATGAACCAGACAGAACGTCACAAGTTCTGAAAGAAAAGCTGTGTTCTACTCTGAGCCAGACAAAACAGACTTCACACCTTTAATGAAGCCTGGTGGGGCAGAAGGAAGAATGGCTTCCCAAGCAGGGGGGGTGTCCTAGACACGTGACTACAAGTCACAAGACAAAGGAGCTGCAGATGGAGCCATAGCCTAGCAGCTAACTCTGGCATCCTCACTCACGTCAATAGGGAGGGCTTTTTACATGGAAGAGAGAGGTGGAGGAGAGATCAGGGTCAGAGGAGGAGAGATTAGGAAGGAAAGAATGTAAGGAAGATTACCAGCGATGGAGACCTAGGAAGGGTGCAGCACTAAGTGAGGCTGCCTCTGGAAGCTGTAAAGCTTGGCTTTTGCCTAGTGAATCCCTCAGACTCTGATTCCCAGAATCCTAAGATACCATGAGCTGCAAGCCTGCAGTAATCTATTACAAGTGAATAGCAAGCCTGGAAACACCATGCCTTGCGGCTGCATCCATCACTCATTCTTTAACTCAGGAAATATGAAGGCTGGGCTGGGCAAATTGCCCATTCTTTCTCAAGGCTGCCTAGAAAGCCACTTATTAACCAGGGGAGCTCAGTGAAGGACTTGGTTTCCCCACCTGCATAATGGGGATGCCGTTAGATTGCTGTTCAAATTTGTATCAAGCAAAGAAATTACAATTTCGCAGCACAATTTCCTAAGATTTTGTTAGCCCTAAATACTCCTTAAATACTGCCCTCTGTAGCAGCTCCTTCCCTGGAGAAATTGTCAGCTGAGGGAGGGGTCAGAGCAGATGGTTTGACAGGTACCCAGCTCAGAGACACTTTGGTTGTAGGTGTTTCACTCCCCATCACTTCACATAGACTGTCAGAAATGGCAACAAGAAAACTGTCAATGTCCCAAGGCCACAAGACACAGAAAAAAGAGTCTCTTCAAATTAGTTAAATCTCCAAGGTATTAATGACATTAACTTTCATTGTTAATTGCCCAATGGCTTAAAAAAAAAGATAAGTAGAACAAATTCCTCACTCATACATAGCATTAGATCCACTAGGAAACTGACACATTTCCATCACCCTTCATTCACTTGTAACCAAAGTAAAATCACTTGTATACACTGTTAGAAAACAATGAAATATATGTATTTCTCCGTTACCCACAGGAAATCCTTCATGACATCAAGAGGAGAAGCACATGGGGTCACACGGGATGGGGTTCTGATGCTGTAACTCCGGTACTGCTCCCAGAATTGGTGCAGTCACTGTAATGCCTAAGAAACACCATTGTCTGGAATTTCCAAGAACCATTTACAATTAATACTATGGTAGGCTACTGATGATAAAAATGAGAATGGTATCCAGCCCTTCTTTCTTATTTAGTTCTTATAAAAATTAATTATTCTTACTAAACAACGAGGCAAGATAACAGAATAAAGTTAGGTTATACAACTGATTCACACAGTGGCGAACTTTTTTGAATGGGGAAAAGGACTTAGAAAACAACATAAGAAACAGTAATGAAGGAACCTGAGCAGCCACAACCTCTTTTAGAATAATTCTGGTATCTTCAAGTTAGTGAGTGTAACCATAGACCCACAAAACACAGTTTGGTATTAGCAAAAAGAAAAATTTCCTTATCAGAAGCTAATTTCCACGGAAAAAATACTGCAAGATTTCTCCAGAGGTCAAACATCACATTCATACCCTGTTAACATGGCGACTGGGCTTTTAGGAACAGGGGAAATGTCCACTGAGAATCTTCCCTAAATGAAAGCCACAGAAGGTGGGGGAAACATCAGAAAACCAACAAGATTTTCTCCAGCCAGGAGCTTGTTACAAACACAAACACACTAAGAGCCATAGCGTTGACCCTTAGCATCCTTCTTCCTGGACTCTCTTTCACTGAGTATTTGGGCCTCTATTCATGGAAATGTTCACTCTTTCCATCCTGAGGCATGGCGGCAGGGTTAGGGGTGGGGTGGGAAGGGGGAATCCATGAACAAAGCAGAAAGCCCTTGCACTCAAGAACTTCGTGCTTAAGTGGGTAAGACAAAATCCTCACACTGACCCTTCATATCTGTAGTCACTTCCAGCAGTCAAGGATGCTATAAAAAAATAGTTTGGAGATAAAAAGTAGAGGTGTTCTGCTGTGGAGACTTTTTCCTAGCTCTGTGTGACTACCACTCAGTTTAGTGATCATTTCTCAGACCTTCCAGGCCAGGTGTGATGGTGCATGCTTGTAATCCCCCAGGTGTGATGGTGCATGCCTGTAATCCCCAGGTGTGATGGTGCATGCCTGTAATCCCCCAGGTGTGATGGTGCATGTGATGGTGCATGCCTATAATCCCTGCAGCAGGGTTATGGAGGCAGGAGGATCAATGCTTCAAGTTTATCTTTAGTCTCATGACATATTCTGAGGCTAGACTGCGTTATATGAGACCCCCCCAGAGGAGAGGCATAATCGGGATGAGGAGGCTGGAGTCCCTACACTGAGGCATTTGTATTCTGCCCATTTCGACAGTATGAAGACAACAGAGTATTCAGACTATGCCCACCACTATGCCTAGAACAGAATTGGACCTCAGCCAAGATCTGCTAAGATACCCATTAATTAATTAATTTTTAAAAGTGTTCCAAGTGTGAAGAAGAAATCCCAGAAAATAAATGACCCAAAGAAGCCACTGAACAGCTCCATCTTCCTGTGCTGTGGGCTTTCTTACAAAGGAGGATCATTTTCCCACTCCGCAGAATGTTTGGAAAGAATAAAAAAGATGGGAGCCTTAAAAACAAAGAAACCACCATATGGTCAGCACACAAAAAAACTACTCTCTATGTGTATTTACACCTCAGCACAGTAAACACTTCCTCTACACCTACTGTGTACAAAACAATTTGCAAACAGGACAGGGGCAGCAGCAACAGCTCGGAGCTGGCAGGAAGTAAATATCAGAGAAGGAAGCACAGCTCGGAACTTCTTCCTTTCTGCTCTCTGTCTCTGAAGCATCTATACTCAGTATGCATAAACACCATTCTTCAGTGGCACAGTGGATTTGAAAGTGTCCTAGCCTGGGTGCAAGCCCCTTACCACCCACATGACCTCAGGCAAGCCAGTGAGGCCCTCTGAATGGCAGCTCCCTGGGCTGACAATTGAGTGCCCATAAAAATTTTATATGATGCCAGATGCAGGGTAGAACTAATTTACTGGAAGCACACCATGCTTCTAGAACTTTCTATGATCAGCCAATCATATCCAGTTTCTCCTTCCTCCTAAAAGGCCCCAGAATGCATTTGGACCAAGCCCACTTTCACTGTGACTAAAAAAACCCAAAGGACATAAGCCCTCTCCAATCCTTGTGAGAAGCAGCCTGTGATGCACAGCTGACCATGCAGGCAAGCCTTCCGGGAGAAGTTAGCATTGTGAAAAGGGCACACTACCACCTGGTATTGAAAATATGGCAAAATCAAGCTGCCTGCTTTCTGGGTGAGAAGTCCAGCTAAATCTCCAGTAAGAATTACAAGCAGGATAAATGACTTACTAGAGAAAAGGCTATTTTTAGTAAGGAACCCATGAGAGATGGATTTCCAAGCAAACTAAACCTCTGACATTTCCTTTTTGGGAGCTCCTAAGCCTTATGAGAGGTCAACATAGAAAGATAAAAGGTAACTGACAATTCTAGAAGAGGGGAAAAAGGCAGACAGACAGACAGACAGACAGACAGATAGACAGACTAGGTGTCCGAGGCAGTGTCTAACCACTGAGGCTGAAACACAGTTGAGTCAATAAATTTGTGGGGGGAGGGAGGAATTGGCAGGGGGATTGAGAGATGACTCAGAGGTTAAGACCACTGCCTGGAAAAAACCCAGGAATCCCCAAGGATGAACCCAGCTAAGACTCCCAGCAATAGTAGGGAGGGTACCTGAAATGGCCTTCTATAATCAGATTGGTAACTACCCTAATTGTCATCAGGGAGCCTCCATCTAGTAACTGATGGAAGCAGATGCAAAGATCCACAGTCAAACACTAGGTGGAGCTTCCAGAGAGTCCTCCTGAAGAAAGGGAGAAGGGATTGTAAGAGCAGGGTTCAAGATCACCACGGGTCATGATGGGAAACATGAAGACAGCTGATCTGAACTAGCAGGAGCTCACAGCTAAGGAGCCTGTATGGAACCAAAATAAGCCCTCTGCATGTGGGTAACAGTTGTGTAGCTCGGTCTGTTTGTGGGGCCCCTAGCAGTGGAATCAGGACTTGTCTCTGGCACATGAGCTGGCTTTTTGGAATCTATTCCCCATACTGGGATGCCTCGCCCACCCAGCCTTGATGCTGGGGGAAGAGCTTGGTCCTGCCTTCACTTGATAAGCCATGCTTTGTAGACTCCTTTGGGAGGTCTGCCCCTTTCTGAACAGAGTGACAGGAAGTAGAGGGAGGGAATCAGAAGAGAGGAGGGAGGGGAAACTGAGGTTAGCATATAAAATACATGGGAAAAATAATAAAATAATTAAAAAACAATAAAAGATCACTGCCTGCTCTTCTAGAGGACTTGTATTCAATTCCCAGCACCCACATAGCATCTCACACCATCTGTAACTCTAGCCTCATAGGATTCAACATCTTCTGGCCTCTGTGGGCACCACACATATACATGCTGCTCAGACATACATGCAGACAGAACACCCACAATAATAACACAATTTTTATGACTGAACCAGGGAAGGAGGGTGAGGCACTGAGAGGAGGGATGGATTTCACTTGTAGGTTGAAGTCTCACAGCCTATGTTCGCTAATTGATATGAAATGCTCTTCAGACAAAGTAAGACCAGCAACCGAGGAGAAACAAAGGCTCCACCCAAAGCCTGAGAGTCGATAATAATGTCGACATTCTCACATCAGCATAAACAAGCTGCAGCACCATGAAGAGTTTCCTGTGATGGGGATGGAGGAGGCTGGGCACCTGATACCTTCACATGTGCAATCAAAAGCAGAAGCAGAGGGGAACATGCTCCTACTTAAGAGAACTACTTCACCGGGTCAGAAGCATGCAGAGTCCTGTGTACGTGCAAATTAAACACCCAGCTGTCGATTACCCAAATCAAATCATCCCACTCAACTCTTCATTCTCATATGGGGAAGGAGAGTTAACACCTGACATTTGGCTAGGAAATGCTTTGATAATTGGTTATGTTCATATCACAATATATGAGGTGGCATTTTTTAGTTCCTGTTAGGAACTTGCCTTCCAGCTGCCCACCCATCTCTGCCTTCCTAAGACAGGGTGGCAAATTTTAATTGCCATACCTGGCATTCCAATTAGAGGACAGAGCAAAAATGAAGAGGAGCTTGTGAGCATCTATACAAAGCCTAATTATACAAGCCCAGCACACTGCACTGAAAGCCAGGAATGGATGAAGGCTTGAGCCTCACCACTGTGTAAGGTTGGTCCTGTGCAACCAAGGCTCCCAGCCTGGCTGCTCACAGAGCTACTGAGCAACAGAGGAACAACCCTGAGGTAGGGCAGAGCCCACACTGCCAAGGACAAGTAGCTCACCAGGGACCATGAGTCAGACTCAGGACAACTTGTGTCCTAGAAGTTACAGCTGGAATGCTCTACCCACTCTATGTGCCATGAAATGTGGTTCCTAAACCCAGGGACACAGGCCTGGCACTGCTGATTGGCTCTGCTTCTAGGCCCTTCCTTGCTCAGTGCTATTTCCTGTCAGTGTGTGTGTGTGTGTGTGTGTGTGTGTGTGTGTGTGTGTGTGTGTGTGTGTGTGTACCAGAGGCCAACTATTTCACAGGGAGCATCTCCCTTGCTCTAAGAGACAAGGTCTCTAACTAACTCACTAGCGGTTAGGCTAGACTGGCTGGCTGGCCAGTGAGCCTTAGGGATCTGTCTGACCCCACCTCCCAAACGCTGAGGTTGTAACAGCTGGGAACTCTATTGACTCCAGTATCTCTGAAAAGGCTTCCTAACCTCCAAGTCCTCATGTGAGTGGAAAACAACACTCCCTCACCCCGCCCCACCCCACCCCCCCCCGCCCCACCCCACCCCGCCCCACCTCACCCCACCTCATCCCACTCCCAAGGTATTTCTGAAAACCTAGGTTAGTTTTTTGTACCCTTTCATCCAGTGTTTGGCAGCATGTGCTGTTGGGCACAGCAATATGAGTCTTTATCAGCAAAACAGAGCTGCCACTATGCTGGCCTTTTTCAAACAGATGTTTCTTCCCTGTTTTCTGTGTTCAGTGAACAAACACCCAGTACACCCAGCCTGACCTCAAAAATGCCCCTAGTTCCTTCCCATCCTTACGTCTTCCTTCCTTCTGCCTTAAGTATTTCCCCCCACTCCACGTGGAGGCTTCTATTCCAGCATCAAACAGAAATGATGATGTCATTGCCTCCAGGAGCATTTCCAGGACTCAAGAAGCTCCTCCTTCTTCCTCATCCAGCTGGCCCGATAGTATTCAGTGCCCAGCAGTACTTCCACATCGTGGCGCCTGGCCCCCAAGCCACCACCTCCTGAGAGCAGATAAGAGCCTTACTCTTCTAACGCTTGAAGCATGCTCCCAGGGTCCTCAGAGGTCAGGATGTCAATCACTTGGTCATTGAGGGACAGATCCTGGCTCACACCATTAGCAGAGGTGAAGGGTGAGGGCTCCAGCTTGTTCTTAGGGTGATGAACCTGTAGAAGTGGAGAGACAGCTGAGTTGTCCTGCTGGGGAACACTGCATGCTGGGAGGGAAGGCAAAGATGGGCAGTCTGAGAGGCTGGCCTCCTACCACCCCATCTAGTAAGAGCCTACACTGTCTCACCAGATGAAAATGATGCTGATTTCAACAGCCTCACACAAGTGAGCTGCATAGATAAAAAAGATATACAAAGACATAACCGTTAAGTACTCTGCTACTGAGACTGGGGGATAGCTCAGCCAGGAAAGTGCTTGTCACATAAATTGGAGGACCTGAGTTTGAGCCCTAAACCCCACATTTCTAGAAAGCTGGGCACAGAGGCAGAGACAAGCAGATCTCTGTCACTCACAGTCAGCCAGCTAACCCAGCCTAATTGGTGAAAAATCCTAGATTAATAAGAAATCTTCCCTCAAAAACCAAGGTGAGCCAGGTGGTGATGGTGCATGCCTTTATTCCCAGCACTTGGGAGGCAGAGGCAGGGAGATCTCTGTGAGTTCAAGGCCAGCCTGGTTTACAGAGTGAGCTCCAGGATAGCCAGGACACTTACACAGAAAAACTCTGTCTCTAAACAAACAAACCAATAAACAAACAAACAAACAAACAAACAAATAAAACCAGGTAGCAGCCGAGGAGAAAATATGCACACATATAAAGAAGTGAGTGTATGCACTTGTACACACACATCTACACAGGCAGAGGTCAGGGAGAACCAGGTTTTCTGGAAATGACAGGATCACTGCGCGCATGTATTCACAGCATCTATGGTTGCCTGAACAAGACCTACATAAGATCAAGCTGGTCAACATTTTACCAGAGAGAAAGGAGCTCATGAACTCTCACCCCTACCTAAGGAACTACTGACAGCTGATGGCTTCTTGGGGAGACAGAGACAGTTTTCTTTACGGGTATGACCCTCGTAGGTTGACTCTGTTCCAGTGAATGGCCCCACACCTAGGACTATATGGAAAGCACAAACCTGACTCAGTAGACTTTTTTTCCTTTTTAAGCCAGGGATGGACTTGAGAAGAGTTAGAAGGGAGACTGGGGACTGAATATGATCAAAATACATTATGTGAAGTTTCCAAAGAGCTAGTAAAATATATATTTAAAATGACAGAGGAATAATCCTGGAAGTCCTTCATCATCCTCCCTATCAGAGGAAAACTGCTAAGTGGGCTCCTCCACCTAGACATGCTGCTGCATCTGCTGGGTACTTCCTGATGAGCACCCAGATGTGTGAGGCTGGCTTTGCCCTGCCCTGTCTCTAGTACTTCAGACAGGTTGGCCGGGTCTCTGTCTCTGAAGGCAGTCAAGTACACACCTGGCATTGTTGATGACCCTCTCCTCCTGCTGTGCCCTGAAGGTATTATTGCCTGAAATGGAGTGACTTCAGGGTGTGATGCTGTGGAAATGCAGACCAGGAGATGAAATAGCTTAGGTCTAAAAGGTCCTGTGTCATCTCTCAAAGCACAGAGAGGACCCAGAGAGATCGAAATCTCTTTGGAAGTACCCACAAAGATCCCAGACAAGTAGATGCTTGGTTTATATTTAAAGAAAAGGAGAGAGACACACAGGGAAAGATGAAGGAAGAGGCTGGAAAAGCAAGGAGATCAGCTCCCTGAGGAAAGCCAGTCACTGGGTACATGGTGGGGGAATGAGGGGTGGGAGGAAATGAGGCGCAGACTAGGTCATGGGGGACTCACAAGTGATAGCAATGTGTCTGGCCCCATCCCAGAACAGGGAACCTCCCTCACCAGGCAGCATAGAATATGGCTGGAATTGGGAGTAGCTGGAATATGCCCATCCTACAGGTGGGGGGCGAAAATGTAAGGTTGAAATCATTAGCAAATATGAAGTCAACCTGACCGTCCATCACACATAAGCACACTATTAGGATGCTGTCTCAGCCCCTGAAGCCACACCTGTGAATGGCAATAAGCCCCGCCCCGCCCTGAGTTCTGTTGTCAAGCTCCATTTAGGACAGATTCCCACATTCCTTTTTTGTCTTTGTTTCTCTCCACCCTGCCACAACCTGACTCTCCTCTTCCTTTTTCTCCCTCTTTCTCTATCCATCTACCTCTTCCCCCTCTCTCCATCATAATAAAGCCTTTCCACGTGGGTCCAGTCCAAGTGTCTTTGGCCCTGCGGCCTTCCACCATGCCACATGGGGCAAGGGGCCGTCATCCATCGCCATCCACTGCCGTACAGGGTACATGCATCACTCTCCCTCTCTCCTTGCCTGTGAGTGAGGATGGAAAGCACTCAGCGACTGCTCTAGCACCATGTCTACCTACCCTCTCAAACTGTAAGCAAGCCCCTAGTTAAATACTGTAAGAATTGCCTTGCTCATTATGTTTCTTCAAAGCAGTAGAATAGTAACTAAGACAGGCAGGAGGATGCCTTTTTGTGCCAAAATAATATTCCATTTATTGTGTGTGTTGTTATGATAACACATTGGCCCTGTATGGCAGCAGATGGTGATAGATGGGGGGCCCCGTACCCCATGTGGTACAATGAAAGGCAGTGCAGTGAGAGATACTTAGACTGGGCCCACATGGACAGACTTTATTAATATGAATAGAGGGAGGAGAGAAATAACAAGAAGGAGGGAAATGAGGGGAGGGGAGAAGAAGGGGGTTAGGGGCTGAAGAGCATGCCCTCTGGCAGGTGGGCAGAAGGAAAGATGGAAAAAGAAAGGAGCTGAACATCAAAGGTGGGACTCCTTAAATGGAGCTTGACATAGGAACTCAGGGCGGGGCCAGGCTAATCGCCATCCTCCAGGTGCGGCTTCAGGGGCTAGGACAGAATCCTAACAGAGAGACTGGGCCTGGTGAAGGCTTTTTAAACCTCAAAGCCCATCCCTCCCCACAGTGAAACATCTCCTCAGTCTCATTAACTGGAGACCAAGCATTCAAATATAGGAGCCTGATGGGGCCATTTTCATTCAAAGCACCACACTGTCAAAACATGGATGGACCTGGAGGAAGTTACAGGCCAAGCACTGTTCTCCATCCCATGTGTAATCTAAAAAAGATGATGGTTAGCAGGGTTGGGGAGAGTGCAGGAGGGGAGATGGGAAGAGACTGTCCAGGGTATACAGGAGGAAAATGCTGGGCAGTTCCACAGCACGGGGTAGCAACCTGGTCACCAAGAAGGTGCCATGTATTTTACAGTATCTGGAAGAGAGTTTGAATATTTCCTTACAGGAAGGATAATGAATGCCCGAGGTGATGGGTCTGCCATGCTCAAATTATCATTACACACTGTGTGAATGTTTCTACCTATCACATTCTACCTGGCAAATTCACACAACTGTGTGTTAATTAAGAATAATTTTTTAAAGAATCATCCTAAAAGCTTTTCCTTAATTAATTAATGAATTAACTCCCCTACTTACTGACAATGCTGTGTGGATTGCCCTGGTAAAGGCTAGGCTCTACCATTGAGATGCACCCTAGCCCCAAGGATAAGGGCGGAGTTGTGTCCCAGAAGAAGCAAACCTGAGCATCTATCCTTAGTTCCCAGTTAGGGGTCTGACATGGTCCAGAGTTGAGACACATCGGGAGGATGAATGAGTGTCCACCTTACACCACTGCCTACAAAAGCATCCCTGGGAGGGAGACTCACCCGGCATCTGGTCAGCACACTTCCCTGCAGACACCGACCCCGTGCCAGGAAGAACAGGGCCATCAAGGTCAGCACGAGGGAGACGAGGAAGGCTGTGATGAAGCCTGCTGCATGGAGGCCATGGTTAGGGAGAACCTGCATGGAGGAGAGAAGGGAGTCAGGTAGAAAACCACAGGGGAGCATAAAACAGACAAATGCAAACTCGGGGAAATACCTAGAGCCCACAAACCACAGAGACTGGAGGCAGGGAAGTGGCTGCCAGGATCTGGGAAGGAAGACATGAGAGTGACCACCTGAAGGGACTGAATTTCCCCCAGGAGTGATGAGCGTGTTCTGGATCTATATAGTAATGGGTGCACAATGCCTGATTCACACAATATCCATGCCAATACATTTCCGATTTTGTTACCCACGTGTCCACGTACATGAATACACACACACACACACAGAGCATCCACATTACAAAAGCTGAGGCACTCTACCATGTGGCAGAACATCTGTTTGGGGGGTTGTTTTGTTCTTTTAACTTGATTTATTTCTATTTCATGTGCATTGCATGTATGTCTGTGTCAGGGGGTCAGGTCCTCTAGAACTGGAATTATAGACAGTTGTGGGCTACCATGTAGTGCTGGGAATTGAACCCGGGTCCTATGGGAGGGAAGGTAATGCTCTTAACCTCTGCACCATCTCAGATCATCTGAGCCTCCATTACTACTGCAAGCAGAGAAGGGCTCAGGTAGGGTAATACTTGGTCAACAGTGAGGACATGTAGGACTGAATGACGGAATGGATGTGGGGATACAAAAGCTGCCAGTAGCTTGGGATAACCTGTTTGTGAGACTGGTACCAGTGACACCCCTCTACCTGAACCAAAACTGAGGCTATTAAAGTATTAGATCCAGCCTCAAGTCAGCATCCTTAAATGTCCCCACAAATGGCACAGCCAAATCCTACCACTAACGATTGTCAGCAGAGATGTTGGGACACAAGCAAACCCAAGCTGCGATGTCTAGGCAGAAAGCAAAGGCGGCGGCTGTGGTAGCCTCCACCCCCAGAGCATGTTAACTTTCCTCCCTGTCTCTTGCAAAGAATCATTGCTCATCGCATCCACCCCTTTAATCACACGTTTGCTGCAACCTTGCTTTTGATAGATTCTCCATAGCACTTATGAGGAGTGATATTGCACAAAAAGGCCTTTCAAGAAGAGCTGAAAAGATGGGAATTCAATAGCAAGTTACAAAGACACAATGAAGGCTTGTTTAGAAATCTTGGCTTCAATTATGTGATAAATAGATGTATAGACTTGGAAGGCAGAAAGCTAACGCTCCAGCCATGATTCTCCATCATGGTGGGAACTGCTGTCATTGTTCAGCTTGTCTGTGTGTCAAGGAGGCTGAGAAGAAATCTCAGGATGCCCAGTAGCCACACAGTAATCCTGCCCACCCAGCCCACAAACTCAGGATAAAAGGGGAACACACACAATGATTTTCCACGATGCCCCACGACCCCATACATGGGAAAAGGGTGTGCACATGACTTTCCCAGAAAAGGGTCCAACAAACTCTGCTGAAATCTTTCACTTGGCATGCCATATCCATGGTACAGGCAGGACAGTGGCTTGTTACCCCTTGTCCCAGTGACCTGGACGGGTGGCTGTGCACTAGAGAGACTCTTGGTCGCTAGCTAATGGTCAGATTGACTGCAGGAAGTAGCAATCATATTCAAATTCCCCAGATTATTACTCATATTGACTTTCTATACATAACTTTATCTACTTTAATTTGCTCTGACTAGAACATTCAACTCTATTGTTCTTTCAAGAGACCCAGTCATTTGGCCCTAAATCCACCCAGGACACTATCTTCTCCCCATTTAATAAACACTACTTTACTGCTTGGACACACCCTGGAATGAGCTGGCAGTGAACCCTGAATGACTCTGGTCACTGTGAACATGGATAGAACTCTGTGTGTCTTCAAGGACCCTGGGATCCTTCCCAGAAAGCACTGCAACCCACTGTCCAGAGGCCTGCCAGCCAGCAGGGCCCAATCCACAGGCAGCAGGTGGGTCTGGAGGAATCCAAGACCTGCAGTTCATGTCTGGCACTATGGGACACTCATCAGGGAGGCAGACCATGACAGTGATACAGCAGTAAACTAAGAAGAAATGTCTTAAGGCCTTATTTTCCTTAACTGGCTTGTAAGCTTGAGGTGGAAAATTAAAGAGACACTAGAGTAATTTCCACATGCTTGGGCATGCCAGCCAAATAGCAAGCAGATGCATGCCATTGTTCTGTCTGATAATTCCTCCAGCCAGCACTCTCTACCAATATAACCCTGTCTCCTCTTCAAGTCCCCAGGTTAGACCTACTGCCAAGGGTCCAGCCTCACTGGCATGGATCTCCCCTCAGGACATCTGAGATTATGTCCATCTTATAGTCCATATCAGTTTAAGGCTGAAGCTACGCACAGTGGACTCCAGTTACCAGGAACTCTGCACTAGGCAGTGCTCTGTAGAGACCCACCCATCTACCTGGACAGATGCCCATGACATGCTCTCATTTTATGTCTAGGGAAGTTGAGGCCCATAGAGGCTAGAAAATAAAGGTCACACACAGTCAGGTGTGGTGAGATATTGTATATTTAATAAATGTCTCAGTCAGGAGCCAAAGCAGGTCATGTGGTCTTGGAGCCTGCTACATCCACAATACTATGGAGTCTCATGTTCACATGCCTCTTATTGCCACTGCTCAGGGATCCCTGAATGGGTTCCAGAGGGTGTCTGGGAAGGGACAGCCTGCATCTTACACAGGCACTTCTTCCTTCTTTCCCAAAGGTAATATGCAGGTGAGAAGCAGCCTGAGCCCTAGAGAAGGCGCCTCTCCATTTTTGTGGGAGGGCTGGGCCTCGGAGGTAAGGCACATCCATTAAGAATGTTCTTCCTCACAATAGTGAGACCATTTGCCACCTTCTCAGCTGACTGGCAATCATCATTGGTGACAATTTGCTCAATCAAGGGCTATTTATGGATTGATTGTCACCTACCAGGTGAGGGAGGAAAAGGAGCACAGAATGAACCAGATCAGGTTACTACTTCCTTCGGGGGTTCTCAGACCAACAAAGGAAACAGTAATCTACACCTTTGGTGGACAGTAGGCTTTTTTTCCATCTCTTCTGTGCAGTCTTGGCCCCCATAACTGTGGGGCTTGCCACCTGGAATCAAAGGCCATACCACCATCTGCTGGACCTGCAAGCAAGAATTAGCATGCCTGGCTTTTTTTCCTACTGTTCTCTAAAGGCCAGCCTATGAGCTTGGACCCTGGCCAGCATCTGGGAACTGACGTCTGGGAGGGAGCCCACCATTCCCATAGCATACAAACAGTATGGTCCATGCCTTCTCTTGTAATCAGAAATTGGTGCGAGCCAGGCAGATGGTACCTGTGTGACATTCGGCCCCTAAAGAACGTTCGCAGATGCTCCCATGGCCCATTGCTGTGGAATTCCCTGTGAGAGGACCTGAAGGTCACTGAGGACTTTCCCTAGGCTTCCTCTTTTATCTTTCTCCTTTGCTAACCTGTGTGGCTGTATAAGTCACTCTTCTTCCTATGATAAAACACACGATAAACACGTGAAAGGAGGGGGGGTCTCCTCCAGGTCACAGTCAATCACCAGGGATGACACAGTAGAAGCTCAACATACACATCACATCTCATCACATCTGGACAGAAAGCAGAGTAAGACACACTGCTGTTCAGCTAGTGTTCTCCTTTTCATTTAGTTAAGTCCCCAGCTATATCCAGAGCAGGCTTCCTTCCTCAGTTACACCTCTCTGGAGATGACCTCAGAGTGTGTCTTTTAAGTGATCCTAGAGACTGACAAGTTGACAATCAAGTAGCCTTTCCCTAGTTCAGTCGGTCATGAGAACAATTGTTAGACTCTGTGGTCACCAAGCCTAAAGGTGTCCTTGTAGGCCACGCCATTCTAGCCATAGGTTGCTGGGAAAACTACTGGAACTCAGTTTTTCCATCTGTGAAATGAAGGTGATTTAATAATGGAATTGCTCTCACACACCTGTGTCAAAGATGTAGGATTGAGAATTTGTGGGCTGCTCAGATCTGGCCCCTGAGATTCAGAGGGGGATATAGTGTGTCACTGTGCGGTTTGTCATATACAAGAGTCAGCTTGATAGGGTTAAGGTACACTGAGGAAAATCCTGACTTTGAGTGCATTTATGAAGATCAGAATGTGAGCCAAAACAGACCAAGAAAAAACATATACCCAGAATGTGAATGTGGACAGGTGTGCCAGACCTACCCTACCAATGGGCGCACTTGGATAACACCCAGATTCACTCCATGTGAGTATGTACAGGTGCTACCCAGTTGGCTGGACCAGAATAGAACCAATCCAATCCAGTGGCAAGATGAACTTGTCTGTCTGTCTAGTGCAGGGACACATTCCTCTTAACTGGTTCATGGACCAATAAATTTGAGACTCCTCCTAAGACTGCTGAATAGGCATTATGGTCTCAGGCTTCCACCCTCAGCTGAGTGACATCATCAGCATCCCAAGGATTTCCAACTTGGACTATGCCACATGGCTGGTATGCAGGGACTTCTCAGTTTCCATGACCATGAGAGCCAGTACACAAGATGGACTCACACATCCCCACCCCCTAGAGAAGAAACTGCTCTAACCCACAGAGTGAGTCACACTTGTTGGACACAGGAGAATGAGTGTGTGTGTGTGTGTGTGTGTGTGTGTGTGTGTGTGTGTGTGTGGACACTGCCAAACCAAAAAGAAGCAGATTCCTGATAAACAGTAGAAGCAGGAGAGCTACCTGAGACAGTGTTCAGGTATAATATCGGGAGATAAACTGTCCCCAGCATCTGGGCCAGGTAGCAACGCTGAGTCAGGAAAAACATGTGATGACTATTGTGGAATATTTGATCATACTGTGTGAAGATGTCTCTGCTTTACCTCATTTGCCCAAGGCACCTTCTAATTGATTTAATAAAGAGCTGAGTAGCCAATAGCTAAGTAGAAAAAAAGAAGAACATGGGAAAATAATAAAAAAAATCAGGGATTTACCAGCCAGATATGGAGGAAGCAGGGCCAGTGATAGTAAGCAGAGGTAACAAGCCACGTGGTAAAAGAAAGATTAATATAAATCTAATGATAATTTAAGTTCTAAGAACTAGTTGAAAATAAGCCTAAGCTAAGGCCAAGCTTTCATAATTAATAAAAAATCTCCATGTCATTATTCAGAAACTGACAGTCCAAAGAAAGACCTGCTACAAATGATCAGCAGCACAGGTGGACTGTGGTGTCCCAGCCTGCCAGGTGGTGGCTGGCCCATCCTGCCCGGGTGGAGAGGACATTGCCTACTTTACCTGATTCTGTGACCAAACATCCAACAAGAAATGTAAGGAACAGTTTATTTTGGCTCACAATTCAAGGAACAGTCCATCGTGGTGAGGAAGGCATGGCTTCAGGTGTGAGATGGCCAGTCACTATCTCCACAGTCAGGGTGCACATGAATACTGATGCTCAGTGACTTCCTCCTTTATAGCCAGCCAATGGGATGGTGCCCATATTTAAAATTTTTTTTTACTTTTAAAAAATGGATTTTTTTTTTTTACTTCAGTTAATTCAATCTAGAAACTTCCTTGCAGACATGCCCAGAGATTTGTTTCTGTGACACTGTGAATAAGAAATTTCCTCACAGGTTCATGTTCTTTGAGCATTTGGTCCTCAGCCAATAGTGTTGTTTGGGGAATTTTTAGGAGGTATGGCCTTCCTGGAGAAAGCACATAGTGGGGGTGAACTTTGAGAATTCATTGCCTATCTCTACTTGCTTTGTGTTTGTGGTTGAAGATACCATCTTTCAGCTTCCTGGTTCTGCAGCCATGCCTCCCTGCCAAGATGGACTCTCACTCCTCTGGAACAGTAAGCCCAAAGGAACTCTTCCTTCTGTATGCTTCCTTGGCCACAGAGTTTTATTACAGCAACAGAAACTGATTCAGCTTCCATGGTGATTCTAAGTTCCAACAGCCTGGCACTCAACCATCACAGAAGGTCACCAAGAGAACCCATCTCGGGACCCACAGGGCCTAAGACTGCATACCAGGATGTCAAGGCCAGTGGTCAGCACCTCCCCTTGGCTCTGAGGTCAGGGCACAAAGTGGCAACAGGCCTAGGTGGACACAAGGTCAGGATGGATCTGAACATCATCTTACCGTTATCTTTTCTTCCACTGTGATGGTAAAGTGGGCTTTTAGCTGGGTTCTGTTCTGGGAAAGAGAGAAAAGAAATGCTTCAGTCACACGGAGTCTGATCCACAGGGGGATCATTTGGTGCTATGTCCAACCCACACACCTGAATTCAGTGGTAACTGGCCCCTGGCTGCTGGGTAAGGCAGAGTTTGTCCAACTCCTAAAGCCTCTTCTGGAAACAGTGGGGCTGGACCTCCAACTTCTCTACTGGAGATGGTGAAACCCAAACTCCATGTCCCGAGAGCTCTGTGTGGTAAACTGTGGGGCAGGAATGCCTGTCTAAACTTAGGCCAGGTGTTCACGCCCATGTGCCTCGGCTGTCTCATCTGTAAAATAGGAGCCGTGCTGAACTCAAACATGGCTGGAGAAGGAAACTTACTAATGTGGAACATGGAAGAGAAGGGGGGGGGAAGGCTTTAACATCACCTAGAGGAGGGAGGAAGCAAAGGAGACAGGGGAAGAAGGAAGGAAGGAAGGAAGGATTGCCCTGGGCCCTTGGGGTCTGCATTCCTGATCACCCATCCAAGGCAGTGGCAGGTCCCAAGTGAGAGTGACTGGATTACCTGTGAGGGACTCTGGAAGATGAGCAGGGCCGGAAGGTCCAGGATGTCTCTATTCCCCAGAGCTGCGGGGTCCAGCAAGGCCATGTAGCTGACAGAGTAGCACTCTCCCACTGCTCAGGGACAGCAAGCATCAATTAGGAAGGGGACATGCCTCCTTACAGCAGGCCACACCCCTAAAGAGCCCCCACCCCTGGCCTGGGCACATCCCTGGCCCCTGCACCCTGTACCTGCCACAGGTATTCACCAGCCCAGGCTCATGCAAGAAGCATCTGGATTTTATTCACCCTAGGGGATTCTGGGAGTGATACAATGGCGAGAATAAATTAGAATTTGCTCTAAGTCTCCCAGTCACAAGCAGAGCTGGCCTCTCTGGCCCTTTTATCCCTTTGTAACAGTCTCATCTGAGTTCTAACAGGAGCTCTGCCCAGAGGTCCAGTCCAGCAGGTGGGTGAGACAGAGCTGATAGGCCATGTTTAACTTAGAGACAGCAAGACCACTATGTAGAAAGCAGGAGTGAGCTTGGAGCCTGCGAATCAGTTTATCTACAAAAAATCAACGAGTCCACTTTGCTTTCTTACAAGGACAAAAGGTCGTGAGACAAGAAAGGTATTCATAGCCACCTCTCCAGACCATAGTTCTCACACCCAGAGCATCCCTACATGTATCCCCAAGAGGGTGCTGAGGTTTAACATAAGGAACCCACTATTGACAACAGTGTGCAAAAGACACTGTGACTGTGGGGATGGGATCAGCCAGATGGTAAATGAAAACCACTCAGCCTTCAGCCCTCTATCTTACAACTTTTTTTTAATAATGGGGGATGGAGCAAACTATAATAATGGCGATGTTGATGGTGGTGGTGATAACAGGGTATGAGAGGCCGGAAACTAGAGTCTGATTATCATTTGAGTTTTAGAACTATTCATTGGCCGAAGGGTTGCCCGTATCCTAACTTGAGAGCCATTGTTGTATGCCAGTGTGGTACACTCAGGAGCAGGTGACCTGAACTGCGTCCTCAGAAACTCAGCCTTCTGGAAAGGGCAAATATCTGGCATAAACAGGAAAAAGCAGCACCAAGAATCAAAAGATGACATAGTGTTCACCAAGCCAGGCCATTTCCCACAGGCCTGGCTGGGCTGTGTTGATGCCTCCCCACATCATTATGACCTTGACCTCACCCAGTGGGTGGCACCATGCTTGGTCTAGGCAAGGAGAAGTGTGCCCCCAGTGGTGGAGGAGAATTTACTGAGTAGTTAGGGTGAGGCATGCCTTGAGCAGAGATATTCAAGAGATGGGTCCCTGTGGGTGCTTGGAGGAAGGAGGGCTTAGAGTTGGGAATTGGGTAGGGCTTCCTGAGAAAGGCACAATGAGACCACTCCTCAGGGAATAGAGATGTGTAGGTTCTGACTAGGACACAGGGATTGACCAGCAATGTCTGAGGAAAAGGGTTGGAACAGGCATGACCCAGCAGGATTGAGAGCCATGAAAGATACTAGAAAGCAAAGGGCAGGCAGTGAGACCCACAGCTGGGAAGAATATTGACCGGGAACCAAAGGGCAACCCAGGCCCGGACTAGGCCAAGGACCATGTCACATGACCTCCCTCATCCTATCACAGCCAGGCTCTGAGGAACCAAGATGCACAGAATCTCTGAAGCCCAGGTTTCTCAAGAGCTTTCTAGAAGCCATTCAGTCAAGCTGCCAGACCTGACTGTCTGCTCTCATAGCCCATGTGCCATTCTCGGAATACCAGCCTAGAGATAAATCAGGAAGTTTGTTTCTATATCATTGATAGAAGAGCCTTGGGGGTCTCTTTGCTTGGATATAAAAAAATTCAGAACCTTGTTTAAACCAGAGCCACCAAACAAGTCACTAGTTGTGGGCTGCTCCACTAGTTCCTGTCAAAGCACTGTGTGAAGAAAAATTCTGAGGGTTCATCCAGGCCCAAGGGTAAGGATAGCACTGCTGAGCAGTGTGGGCCCCGTAAGGGAAGTGGCTGTGAGCAGGGAAAGGGCTGCAAGGTAGAGCAAGTACCCAGGCTGATGAGCCCCAGGCCACCTGCTTCGATTTCTGCATGGCTACTGTCCATGGCCTTGAGCAAGTTCCCACCCACCCCAGCTTTGGGTCTTAATTTGTACTTGAGATGTTGTTTACTAGCGAGAATGGTGTCTCCATCCTCCCGGGAGAAAGTTTGGCTCTGGAGTTATGGTCACAACAGAATCCAGGAGTGGACTTAAGATTTGCTTAGTTAAGTGGGGACAGCTCACTTGAGGGGGTGCGTGTGAAGCCAGCAGTCCACACGACAGCTACTCGTTGGCTCTGGATTGTCCCCATGGACCTGTGTATTGAAGGCCTGCCTCCAGGTCTGTGGTACTATTGTCAGGGAAGATGAACTGTTCAGATCTTCCAGGAAACAGGGTATATCCTCAGACCGGATCATGGGACTCCTTTGCTACCTTCTTTCTTTCAGTTTAAACTGCTCACCACACATGGCTGTCATGTTATGTCACCTAAAGCAACAGGCCTGGAACATGTAGAATGATGTGCTGAAATGAGCCTCACCCCTTTATAAGACCTTTAGCTCAGAATTTGTTACAGTGGTGGAAACATAGTACCACACCAATGAACAACATGCTTACACATGAGAGCCATGTTGGAAATATTTCACAATCATGCTTCTGAGAATGATAACAATCCACCTTTGCCTTCATGTAGCACAACTCTTTTTATCTGTTCATCTTCCTGACCAGCAGTAATTCTGGTCAACAGGGTGACGGGCCACTATAGACTACATGTATATCATTGTTCCATTATGATTCACAGATCTACCATTGTTATCAGATTGAAGCTGATTAAAATAAAACTGAGATGGTTTAAAACACCTGGAGCTTCTTCCCCAGCCCTATCTCTGTCTAAAGCAAGCAGGAAACCCACAGTTTTAGTGACAGACACTGGGGGTTTCCGGGGCTCCCAGCTGGTCATGGTAAACCAGCTCTGCTGTGGCCCTCCCTAAGGGAGCACAGGAAAACACTCTAACACATGTCCCACAGTGGCCTGAAGCTTCTGGGGTTACCTTGCAGAAACCTCTTTCTGAAAGTCTGGATTCCGTCCTGAGTCTTATTCCCAGGTGACTCCTTCAAAGTGAGGCTAGTGATCTCGTCGAGCACAAGCAGGTCTGAAAGGTTGGCTGACATGGGTGTCCTCGTATTGTTCACTGACAGCCGCACATGCATAGTCTGTGATTCCCTCTGCCCTGACACCTAGCGCAGGAGGAAAGAGAGTTAGGACAGAGACCTGTCATCCGGCTTCCAGTGATGACCACCAGCCTGAGCTCCGGAGGTTCCCAGACTCTATCAGGCTCCACCCGAGTGTGGGAGCGAGGGGCTGACCCTCACTCATTAAGCTATGACTAAGGGACAGTTTCAGAGAAACCAGGGTCCTGAGATGCAGTAAACTCATTGCCACAGAGAAATCTCCTGAGTACAGAACCTAGTCCTGACAGGGTCACTGTGACACCTGGTGTTCCAAAAAAGAGGAAACAGCTCTGCCTGAGTCACCAAAGATGCAGATTGCTGAGGGCCATTTGCCTCCTCCCAGCGGGTGCCCTCCTCTGGGCTGGTCTTCTCCACTTAGGGTTCTGTCTCACCTTAAGTGTAACATGCTATGTTTGAATCTGGAGTCTCCCTAAAGGCCTAGGCACTAAAGGCCCGATCCCCATTTCACAGCATCACCTGGGCTGGGACTCAGTGGGTCAAACACTAGATGTGCAAGTATGAGGCCCAGAGTCTGAATCCTAGAACCCATGGAAGATTTGGAGAAGAGAGCACATCGCTGGAGTTAGCTAGACTAGCTGCCGTGGGGAGCTCTGGTTAAGCTCTCTCAACTGACAAGGTAAAGACTGGTTAACAAAGGCCCCGAATAGCAGCCTCTGGCCTCTACTCTATATGCATGTACAAACACCTACACACACACACACACACACACACACACACACACACACACACACACATGCATGCGCACACACACACCGCACATAGCCACATACACACAAACTGCACACAGGCACACACACAAGCACACACACACAGGCACACATACACAGGCACACATACACAGGCACACACACACAGACACACACAGGCAAACACACAG
>PVIH01017339.1:0-42207 GCA_004025045.1 Sigmodon hispidus | reverse complement strand
TTATGATTATTAAAAGTAAAGGGCCTGAAAGATAGATCATTGGGTAAAAGCAATTGCTGCAAAGCCTGATGACCTGAGTTTGATTCTTTGTACCCACATGGTAGTAGAGATCCAATTCCCGAAAGTTGTCCTCTGATCTCCACATATATGCTGTGGCCCTAGTGTACACACACACACACACACACACACACACACACACACACACACCTGTATATACACACAGGCATTCACATTCAGACATAACACACACAGGCACAAGTGCACACTAAATAAATGTAATTTTAAAAGATATACAAAAAATAAAAATTAAAAAACAAAAAAAAAATATTTTATAACAGGTAGTGGTATTTAATATTTCAGCACATTCAGACTGGATACCCCATGATTCACTGACTGCATCTGTAGTTCCATGGTTTAAAATACATGTTTCACATATTTTTTATAATTAGAAGTCAAGTATTTGTGTTGATTATTTGGATAATTTATGTTTGGGTATTTGATTTTATATCTCTAGTTTGAAAAATGGTTAGGGCAATAGAGACAATTTCCACTTAAGTCCGATGCCCTTCAAAGTTACCATATGGAGCATAGCCATGCATCTAGTGGTAAATGAAAAGAGTTATTTTTGAGAAGCAGACATGATAGATATATTTTCTCAGATTTGAAAGATGAATTCATCTTCAAACCATTTATGTGAAGTAAAGGAGCAGGCTAGAGAGCCTGTTTGTTTCAAAAGCAACCATGGGGTGTAACTACTGACACAAAACAATTATAAGTAGTTAGGGTCTTCCATTTCCTTGGGGCGTATTCAGTACTCTGATCTGTGGACATAGGGTCGAAGACCAAAAGAATTAAGGCCCTGTCATCAGTGCTTCCTGCTGGCACTCTAATGACCAGAGTTAGCCTAACTAAATATCATAACTGCCTTTATTGTGAAAATAGCATCAACTGTGGGTAATAAAGAGGAGAAAGTATATGTAATGTATAAAATAAAATACCTTCTGTTGGAAATAAACTTGACACTGAAATGAGGTAGTCTCCATGTGGTAAGGAAATTTAGTCATGTACTAATTGCTTACATACAGGTATTTAGACAACACACAGGTTATCAAGCAGCACAAGAGAGCGATAATTTTCAGGTCTATAAATTATGTAAAATGTTGGTTTCTGTGTATCTGTAGCACTTAAAAATGCATAGGAAATCTTGACGTATATTTTAGATGTTCATCTGTCACCTAGTTTCAGAACTGGTGGTGAGGGTGAGAAGCTACATGCTTTGATAGTATGCCTGACTGTGGTTGATGTCAGTAGCCACTCTCAAAATATTAAAATACATTTATAATTTCTCAACAGGTTATGTAATTGTTAGCTACTTACAAAATAAGCATCCCACATGTAAAAGAAAGGTAGGACGAGAAGGCCACTCAGTTGCTATGAGAATCATGTCTATATAGGATGACTCATCATATTGCAACCCAAACAAGAACTGACCCTCATCTTCATACTTGTATAGAATCTATTCTTGAAGACACAAGTAACTCAAGCCAAAGAACCATACATTTACAAGAAAAAGTTGATAAGCAAGTATGGTTCATGCTGCCCCACTGCCTCTCTTTCTCTCTCTCTCTCTCTCTCTCTCTCTCCAGTGTCTCTTTTCCTTTCCCTCTCCCTTTCACATGGAAGAATAAGGCAAAAGAATTGCTCCAAGCTCAAGCAGAACTTTAGTGAGACCTCTTTCAAAAATGCACATAAAATATAGTGCAAAATCCCAGTACATTGTGTATGTTTTAACGAAGGGGAAATGTGTCACCTAACCACTTGAATGGTTCCTTGGTAGGAAGAGGAACCTGAAAAAAAGCCTTATGATAGTGAAGGAAGATGAGAAAGAGCTGGGTTAGAAAGGTGACAACCAGACTCCTTTTACTTCAGATGTGAGGGACAACATCCAAAGACATTAGTCACTGGACCTCTCTTAATGTTGGGAGCTTAGAACAGGTGAAACAAAAACTTGCATTTAAAGTCGAGGGTAAAGTGATCATCTATTGATCATGACTTCATTACGCTGACCCTGTTTTCTTCGTTTTAAAATGGAAATAAACTTCAGAGATCATTTTATAGTTGAAGTGAAAAAATGAAATACTTTATAGGTAGAAACATTCAAATATTCTTCTTCTTCATAATATTATGTTGTTATAAACACTACAGAAAACTCTTTAATAGTACTTTGTAATTTTGGAGCAGTAGGCACCCTCAAAATGTAGGAGTGTATATGGCTTGTTTATACTTCAAATGTAGTGGTTTCCAGCTTTGATCAATGTTAATAGATAGTTCACCACACTTTTCCTGAGCCTCAAATTCTCTTTGATTATTATAAAGCTAAGCTTGGAGGACTGGCTTTTTCTCTAAGACGGATAAGAGTAACAGAAGTATTTAGTGAGTAGCTACTGTGTTAACTGTTCTTCACTCTGGGACGTCAGTGAGGAGCCCTGACACTGACCGCTGAAGTACTTATCATTGGTATGCCAGTGTACTAGTTCATGATGTTATGATCACATGTTCCACTGAAGTAAAGAGAATCATAAAGAACCACTTGTCAAGAATTAGTGAACTCAAGGGATATACACAAAGTCTAATAAATAGACTTAGTTATCACCTAGTACTGCTCTAAGTGTTTGTTGAACTTTAAAATGTTCTTCAAGCTCATTTTATATGATAAATCTCATCTGGCAATTAAATTGTAATTTACTTACAAAAAACTTACCCCATTAATTATGCTTTATAAAAGAATCTCCTCAATTCATTTTTTTTCCTAGAGAGTGCCTTAGGTACTTTTAGTTTTTCTTGACATCAGATAGAGCAAGATTATAATTTTCTAAATAAATAAGAGATGGAGAGTATATTTTTAGGATCTGTGTAACAGAAAGGCTATCTGTAAATGAAAGAAGTACAACAGTCACATGTACACGTGCACACACACACACACACACACACACATTGATACTGTATGTTTGTACAAATATCACTGTTCTAGACTTCTAACTGTAAGTTAACCGATACTAAGAAGGCTCAGGAAACTATTCAGGAAATTAGACTTGTGTCCTTCAATATTACATCCTCAACACCTAGAAGACCACATTCTCAAAAAAAAAAAAAAATCTACATCATTCCTTCTCATTTGAGACAACTTCTTCATTTTAACGTAATTTGTTTCATTTCTTGCATTATTGCAAGTATAAAACTAGTGGATAGCTGAGTATTCTAAATTACCAAGAAGAATAAAAATGAAATCCTATCTTTAGTCAGCAAGGTTGATGTTATAAGTCATTTAAATATTTAGTGTGAATTGTAAAAGAATGAATCTCTTCACATTCACTATTTTCTTCTGATTTATTCATGTTTATGTCATCTGACTAATCTCCGATATCAACCTAAAAATTCTAGGGCAATTTTTCCAAAGAGGATTTTGAGAAAACAGTAAAAAATTCTTAATTCTTTCTATTATTGCTAGCTGGACATTTTTTTATTTGTTCATGCAAATTACTACTTTCATACTTTTCAGGAATTATGAATACAAATGACTACCTATATTGTTCTTATGTTGACTTTTGCTTGGGCACTTTTCAGCAGATTTTTCCAAATGTTTCATTTGGTGTGTTGAAAACTCTTTCTAGTGATGTCTGCCTACTGCTCTCTGCCCCCTCCCACTGGACTGCTTCCGTGTCTATGCTTGTGAGATCACTGACAGAATAGTGCTTCTATAGTTGAGTACAGCTGTCCAAGTCCTAAATCACAGCTACAGCTAACTTCATGAGGGGAGAGTCCTAATAATTTTCCAAGTTTTCTGTGTTAGTGACAGGTTTCAAGCATACACTTAGCTATTAAGACATCAGAGCGTCTTTCATTTCTTAATCATTAACAATGTTAGCTCTGATTGCCCATGGAGTTACAAGCTGTTAAAATGATCATTTGCTTCTTACTAATTTTGAAACCAAGAGCTGTTGCCTCCTTTAATAATAACTCAGCAGCCTCAAGTCTACTATGAGAAAACTTACTTACCTAGAAGTAATTCACAAGGTAAATGGGCTTACAAGAGGGTACAGTTTTAAATACTGAAGAGCCCATTATTTCAACAGGATTCAATATACAGCTTTGTTAGTAATATGTTATCAACCAATTCTCCTACCTTTTATAGTGTAGTATATTTTGATAGTTATTTAATAAAGAAAAATGTGAGGCACAAAATTCAGCATTTATCTTTTAATAATAAAAGGAGGGGCTGGAGAGATGGTTCTATGGTTAAGAGCACTGGCTGTTCTTCCAGAGGACCTGGGGGGTTCAATTCCCAATACCCACAAGGCAGCTCACAACTGTCTGTAGCTCTAGTTCCAGGCATCTGACACCTTCACACCAACGTACATAGAATAAATGTTTAAAAATATAATAAAAGGATAGTTCAAATACACCAGAATTAAGATAATGTAGAATTATTATGTTAGATCAATAAAATATTTAAAACTTTAAAAATATTATGTTTATCTTTCACCTGACTAAAACTCAACCTACACAGGGCCATATCACATGTGCTTGATAATTAGTGCTTGATAAATTGATCTAATATGTGTTGATAAATTTATAGTGTGATCTTAACCATTCATTTAAAATTACTGTATATTACAGGAAACATTAAAATTTACAGATTTGGAGGGATGTGTTCTGTCTAATGTTGGATATATTTCTACAACATGGGACTAAAGGTGTCTGTTTTAAGATAAGAGGTTCCTGTGGACTAGGTCTGTGCAAGTTATTTGGGAAATCTCTTCAGAATAAAACTAGCTCCAAGTCCCATTGTCAAAGACTGTTGAGTAAATGTTGAGTAAAGCTAGGTTTTTGTAGAAACTTCCTAGATGTTGTTGATAAATCTTAAGAATGACCAATATATGTCATCCTTAGCCATCTCTTCTAGGAAGAATCAGCAGTCATGAGTATATTTGTCTAGTCTCCATTGAGTGTGACTGTCTGGGTCCTTGTGCTTTGGGCAAACCCAAGCAGCTAAGGTAATTGATGTGTATTTCTCTTAGAATCAAGATAATGAACATCTGGTCTTCCTAAATCCAACATTTCTGACTTTGAGGATTTCCTCTAAGCATTGACCCAATGCTAGACAGCAGTACACTGTGAATATGCCACTGTGAGGTTGTTGCTTTAGACACAATAAGGAGAGCAAAAGTGAGTACTAGAGAGAGGCTCTTTTACACATCCATGCTCACCTAGCTCTCTTGGCCATGAGTCATCCAATCCATTACTGCTGTCATTCTTCATGGCACAAAACCATCCCAGAATTTGTCACCAGACCTTTCAGCCTGAGGAATAGAGTTTCTGACTTACCCAGTTTCTATTACTATGAAAGAGAAGAATGTGAAGGACACCTTTGTCTATCTTTCAACTCAGAGTTTATTCTGCTATTGATACTATTATGATTATAATGAGAACACTCATTTCTAAGTGAATTTTCTGGTTTTCTTGATTTCCCCCCTAAGTATTTACTCAGAGTATTTTTAGAATATGTATGTATGCAATGCCTTTCCTCCCTTAAGCTGTTTTTATGCATTTTTATCTCCCACATAATATTGTATACCTCAAATTAGTACTTCCAACACTTAGCATTGTTAGAACACAGTTGGGCATTAATAGTAATTGATTGTGGTTGATGCATATTTGAAGGTATAACATCCCCCTCTTTTTTTAAAGACCTCCACTGCTTATGGTAATGGATGACTCTGCTCTCTTTAAAATATTTTGCTTTTAGGTGGGAGGTTTGCTAAGTACTTTGTGAAGGTAGACTGTGATGTAACATGTGTCTTGGAAAATGTACAAGAGTAGTAGTTATCATTTCCTTTCATGCTAAATTTCACTGGCCCTTCCTGTTCATGTCTTTGGGACTAGATGCTGTGTAGAACAAAAGAGCATGATAAAAATAGTTAGACTAATCACAGTCACTCATAATCCAATATTAAAATTTAATAATTTTGAATCTATAGAAAATATTGCCAGATGAAATCATTCAAATTTAAACTAGTTTCCTCTCAGGAAAAAGTACTTAACAATGAAGAAGCATGCTTAAACAAATATACTATTTTATTTTCCATATGAATTTTTGTGTCTGAAAAAGTTCAGCTAAAATCAAATTAAACTTTGACTGGATCAGTGAGGAAACAAGCAAAACTTTCCTAATGAACCAATCATGAAATCATTCAAGTCTTTCAGCACAAAATAGCAAGCCCACTAACTGTTGTAGGAGGTTTCCGGCCCAGACTTCCGATCTAGACCAGAGGTGCAGCAAAAACCCTCACAGTCACACAGACGCTTACATTAATTTTCTGCTGATTGGCCTAGGGCCCAGGCATATAACTTGCTAACTCATTCATCTGAACTCAACCCATGTTATTCAGCCGTGTGACTTGGTACCTTTTCTCAGAGCAGCATTTCAACTTCTTTCCTCTGCGTCTGCTGTCATTGTCGTGTCTCTCTGGCAGCTGGCTCTGTGGCATCCATCTGTGGCTTGTCTCCCTGAGATGTTCCTGAGTTTTCTAAGCCTGGTAGCTCTAACCGCACCTCTTGTCTGCCTTTAGCCAATCAGCTTTTATTAAACCCATAGGCGAGACAAATATCTACAATGACAGAAAACAGTAGCAACATAACATAATCCCACTACAACTAACTGCCCCAAACAAATACACAACCCACCTGCAAGGAACAGTTTCTTAACTCCTCTGACATGCTCTGCAGGGAGGAAAAGCACCACGAGTGACATCTGGTGCAGAAGGTTTTCCCATTAAATGAAAGAGTAGATTTGAGTTCCTTTCTATCATTAGAGAACAGCAACCATTATTTAGTGTTTGAGTAGGCTATCACTAAAATTATATTAAGGATGAGATTTACTGTGCCCTGTTTTATCCTCTTTCCTCTGGCTTTCTTTTTCTGTGACTGATTCTGAGCATTTCTTGTATGGTGTTCACTCAATCACTTACTATCTTTTGATATCTTTAAGTGTGTTCTTTTCATATATTAGGGACAGTGATATTCATAATGACTACATGTCAGGTGGTGAAAATGCTAAAGTCTTTTTTTTCACTTACAGTTAGAAATGGGAAAATTGAAATATAAACATTGTAATGTAAATGAAGATATTCCTAGATAATTAACTTCATGATTTGTAGTTTTTGCTCCTCTAGTTTTTTAAAAAATATATGAAATGAAGAAAAGTACAGTTTGAACAAAAGAAAAATACACTTTCTGCATACTAGTCTGTACTTGCTTGTCTGGGAAGATTTGCAGAGGCTTTTGGCGATGATGCTGGGCTGCTCCTTATGGATGTCTGTGGTGGTGTGTATGATGATGTTGGTAATGGTGGTGCTGCTGGTAGTTTTGGTGGTCTGGTGATAGTTGAGGTAGTGGTATGGGTACTGATGGTGGTACAGATGCTTCTGGTGCTGGTGCTGGAGGTGTAGTAGCCTTGCTGATGCTTGAGGAATGTTGGCAGTGTGATGGTGGTGTGGTGGTGATGCTGATGTTTGTGGTAGTGATGTCAGTAGTGTTGCTGGTGGGATGGATGGTGTGGTAATGGTTGTTCTAGTGTTATGGAGCTGGTAAGGTGTGATGTGATGATGTTTATGATGTTTAGCCCCCAAGAAGTCTGGGGATTTTATTTGGCACTATAGCACATTTCCCTATTTTAATAGCAAAAAATACATATAAAGTATAGAACTAGGGCTTAAAAGCATACTGTTCTCTGACTTTGATTACTTTTTATGGGTTTAATTTTTTTCCTGTTCTTTGGGGGAACCTCTGGCCTTGTGCTTGCTAGTCAAGTGCCCTGACGTTCAGTTAGATCCCACCTAGTCCTCTTATCTCTAATTACATGAACTAGGTTTGTAGATGAATTCTTATTTTGTTGCAAACTTAAGCTTCTGGCATTTGTATTTGCAGCTGTTGATAAAAATCAAAGGAGATGAATGTGTTGAGATGCATAAGAGGCTTTAGGAAATATGAAGAGCAGTATGATGAGATTTGTAAATTGATCTTATTTTAAATATATTAACTGGCAGCCTTTCATTTCTTTGTAAACTCTTTGATCTTGGTTCACTGTATTTACGTTTTTTACCTTAAGCCAATGGTCACTATAAGTTTCTTTCACAATATGTACTATGACTATGAGCATGAGCATCTGTGCCTCTGCTGTCCAAAGAAATGGCTCATAATTCTTTCACTGTTATGTCAATTTCTAGATTTTCACAAATGAATTTCTTTCTAATTGCTCTTCCCCTTTTTCTTTTTACAATTGGAAAAAAATATCTGCACATGACTTCATGAGAGTATCAAGAATAAACATTCTACAACCATCTTGAGACATTAACAGAACTAGATTAAAACGCTTTAAAAGTTTGAGTAGTACAATAAAGCAAGGAATAATTTGGTTTGTTTTTTTCCCATCTAATATTTTTAGGTACAAGCCTATGCAGAAAGTGGATGGGGTTGCAGATGGTTTCACAGGAAGTGGCCAACAGACAGGCACATCTGTTGAGCAAACTGTAATTGCCCAAAGTCAACATCATCAACAGTTTTTAGGTATGTTAAGGTGTAATGCATAGTTGCATAGTAGTTGCTGTTAGGATTTTGAAGAGAACAATAGTAGTCTCTTCTCCAAATAGAATGTCTTCAGATGTCAATGCCATATTAAGAGGGATGTGATTTGATACTGA
This sequence comes from Sigmodon hispidus, assembly GCA_004025045.1. Lineage (NCBI taxonomy): Eukaryota > Metazoa > Chordata > Mammalia > Rodentia > Cricetidae > Sigmodon > Sigmodon hispidus. The sequence goes on along the minus strand of PVIH01017339.1, from coordinate 33,448 downwards.
AACTATAACATTAAATGATAGTTCTAGTTTATCTTTATTAAAATATTAAGCTGTATGGAATCTTGAATGCATCTGCCTTAAAAGCTCAGGGCTATAAACGTGGTTTTAAGAGTTGAATTACAGTTGGCTTTTGTGATCAAAATCATGTTGTATTTACTTCAGAAATAAAGTCCAGTCCAAAGGAATTCTCATTTCCTGTATACAAAGTTACATATTCATAGTCTTAGATTAGAAAAATTATAAACATTTTAAATAATTTTTATTTCTTTAAATTGATGACAGTGATTCCTATTTTTATAATTGTATATACAAAGTTACTTAAAGTGTTTGGAAGAAGAACTTAAACATTTGAATATTTATGCTGGAGTCAGAGGAGCATAAATGGTAGTTCATTTGATAGCTGTTCCATAGATGAGTATACATAGTCTGCAAACAGTTGGCCAATATAAAGAGATGCTGTTGGTGTGTGTGTGCGTGTGTGTGTGTGTGTGTGTGTATGTGTTTATGTATCTGTGTGCATGCATGTTTCTCTGTGTGTGTGCATGCATGTGTGTATGTACATGTATGTGTCTGCATGTGTGTGCACATGTTTGGGTATCTGTGTCTGCATGTGCGTGTGTTTATGTGCACTTGGCAATAGTGACAGCTGGAATAGACTTTCAGGTTAGAAAGCTTCTGAGCTTGACACTGTTATGGCACCATTTCCTAAGCCAAAGTGCTCAGATATAGTCTTATGGACTATTGAGCTTTCAAATAATACCACTTTTATCTTGTAGCTATAGATGAGTTTTAATAGTCAAAAAAATTAAAGACTTGGCTACACATAGAAACCCTGCCTCTTAAGAAAAATAAAAACATTTAGGTTTTCTAGAATTTAGGAATGAATATTATTCATCATTTAATTTTGAATTTATGGTATGGAAGTCACCAAAGTACATTACTAATTATCCAGGGCTAATGAGAAAAGGAGAGAAAGAAAAAGCAAGAGAATGTGTGTGATGTGTGAATTATAGTGTCATCAGGAGAGGGCTAAATGATGTTTTCATTGCAACAGCAAGTGTCATAGAATGCAGAGGTATATTGGGGCAGGTGGCCACCTGGAAGAACAGATTGGTATGGATGCTATACTCAAAAGACTTGTCTACAGCAGAAACCGTGTTCATGTGTGAGAGATGATTTGGTTATAGGATAACATCATCCATCACATCAAATTAATTTTAACTTGGTATTATTTTTTAACTTTTTTGCTTTTAGTTTTTAAACTTTTATTTGATGATTATGTAAAAGGTATGAATATAGTGAATTTAAGACTGTTTATTTTTATGTGGCTGGTAGCATAATAATAAATATAACTAAAACTGGCAAGCTCAGGTTGTTTTTCTTTTACTAAGAGTCTATCCAATGCCCAGTTTAATTAGTGAAGCTTAGTTTATACAAAATTCACAAGTATACTCCTTTCATTCTTATGTTACATGCTGATAATGTTACTAAGGCTAGCTAGAAAATATTAATTTGAAAGTCAGTGATCTTTGACACTCTGATCTTTAAATTTTCTTTTCTTTTTAGTCTTCTGAAAATTTTCCTCATTAATCTGTAATTGACACCATCTACAATAGCTTTTTTCTGTTGTGTTGTCATGGTAACAGATGCATCTCGAGCACTTCCAGAGTTTGGAGAAGTTGAAATCTCTTCTCTGCCAGATGGTACTACCTTTGAGGATATCAAGTCACTGCAGAGTCTTTATCGAGAGCACTGTGAGGTAAGACCTTCAAGCATAGTTTGAGCACATGCCACTGTTTTGCCACATAACTTGTTAAGGACAAAATAATAAAGATTTTTTCCTAAATGACAGAGAAGTTCTAGTTATTTCCAGCATTTCTTTGAACAGTAATAAAATCCTTCTTGTCTCAGTAGAAAGTGAGAGAATGCGTGAAAATGAGATATTTTATTTTCCATTTTTTAAATGATCTTTGTATCTTTTAATATAGCAATTCTACTCTGGGTCTGTCCACAAAAAAAAACTTATATATGGGGGAAAGATCAAATATACAAGGGAGTTTATTGCATTATTCTTTTGACTTAAGAGATTTCCTATAGTTTTAATATCTAATTGTGAGAGGGATTAATATTAAGGAAAAATGTAGAAAATTCATGTAACATGTTGGCCTTTGAACTTAAATAAATATCTTTCCACAAAGAAAAGTAAAATGTTAGTAATGTCTATTGGTTTAAATCACTCTTACTCCTGGGCATTTGAACATATGGCCCTGGTTGATGATACTGTTTAGGGAGGTCTAGGAAGTAGGGCCTTATTAGAGGTGGTATTTCACAGTAGGTGGGCTTTGGCTGTTTACAAACTTGTACCATTGCAAATTTGTTTCTTTTGCTTTGTGCCTGTGGTTCCAGATGTTAATCTTCCTTACCTTAGGGCAGCCACCATGGACTCTAACTGAAACCACATCACAAATAAACTCTTTTGTACGTTGCCTTAGTTATGGTGTATAATTACATCAATTAAAAAATTAACTAATGTAGAAGCTGGCTTTGGAGAATGGACTGTTACTGTGAAGAACTTGATTATCTTGTTTTCTATAGGGATGTAAAAGCCTTTGGAACTTTGCACTAAAAACAAACAAACACAAAAGCTTGAAACCTGTAAATAGGGCATAATGGGGCCAGTCCAATAGCATCTTGGAAGACAATAGTGCTGACAGATACGTGGACTGTTGAGGCCCAACTAAAGCGGTTTCAGAGTAGAAAAATATTAGTTACTGGACTATAGACTATTCCTGTGATATTTGGGCAAGAGTTGGCTACTTTCTGCCCATGCCCTGTGAACTTGCCTAAGAATAAATGTAAAAGTAATGAACTTTTTCTTTCCTGGTAGAGAATTAAAGATAGCCTAATATTAACTCAATCTCTTATTAATTATTAATCATATAATTATTAATCATAGTTAGATATATAATTTAAAATTTGGTACAGAAAGAAATACAAAATGTACCCAAAAAAAGGACAGTATGAAGCTTAATGTTATTGCCAAGCTTGTACTATAAGAGACTGCAGTTGTTAAGGAGATTGAGGCTATTAAGAATAGGTCAGATCTGCAATTCAATAAAGAGAAGGTGCACCCAGGGAAAGACCTCATCCACCTAAGCTTCCATCTTGTAAAGAAAGTATAAGATGTTTTCTTAGACTTCTGGAAAGCAACTGCAATCAAAAGCTGCTGATCATATGGATCAAGGGAGTCAGGATGCATCCCAAGCTGACAGCCAGACTTCTCAGTATTGTCCATGTGGTGATGCCTTCAGATCCAAGAAAGATAAGGAGGCTGTACAATCTTCCTCTGTGGTTTCACAGGGCTGTTGAGGGAGTCTAAGGATGGAGGTTCTGAGAAGGGAAGGAGCCCTGAAAGCTCATTGTGTGAAGCTGTGGAAATGAATCCTAGGTTGTCTTGGAGACCCTAAGATGTTGCAGAGTCCAGAGTCATGAAACACCTGCAAAGAAAAGCTGCACATGAGGCGTGAAATAATCCCAAGGGAGGGAGATGTATGCTACAGGTGGCAGAATTTGAGGGGCAGAGTCATTTAAGCCCTTTGGACATGAGGCATGCATTAGAAGATTTAATGTTTGTTTAAGTCTTGTTTGATTCAGTATTTCCTTGTTATTATGCCCTTTTTTACCTTTTGGAATAGTAATATATATCTGTGCCATTATATGCTAGATGAATGTGATTTTTTTTTTCTAATTTTTTTCAGGATCATTGCTTGGATTATCTTTTTTAATGTTTTTATTTAAAGGATTTAAAAGTTTTTTTACATACCAACTACAGATCCCTTGACCAAAATCTTCTTCTCCCACTCTCCCTCAGCTGCCCTCATCCCCACATTCACTCCTCAAAGAGGATAAGGTCTCTCATGGGGGGTCAACCAAGTCCAGTATATCAAGTTGACATAGGACCAAGCCTCTCCTCCTATATCAGTGGTGAACCAGTTATCCCTCTATAGGGAATGGGCTCTAAAAAGCCAGTTCATGCACTAGGGTTAAATTCTGGTTCCGCTCCCAGAGGCCTCACAAACTGCTCAAGCCACACAACTGTCATCAACATTCAGAGGACATAATTTGGTCCCAAGCAAGTTTAGATCTGAACCCCATTTTTAATTGGATTATTTAGTATTTTGATGTGTAGTTTCTTGAGTTCTTTATGTATTTTAGCGATCAGACCTCTGCCCTATGTAGGTTGGTAAAGATCTTTTTCTGTTCTATAGGCTGCCCTTTGTCTTATAACAGGTTATAATTAAGAGATTACCTTGATTATTAAAAGAGACTCTGGGGTTTTAAAGAGTATTGTGACTGAACAACTATGAAAATTTTAAAAATTGAACTCAGTAAATCTACTTTGCTTTATGATGTAGCTCTGCTTTTGTAAGGGCAAGAGTGGGATGTGAGTTTTAAGGCTGATGTCTTCTGTAGTTTCAGGACTTTGAATGCCTAGTTCCAAGTTGGTGATGCTGTTTGTGGAAGCTTAGAGGTTGTAGTCTTCTTGGAGAATGTGTGTCACTGGAGGTGGGCCTTGAGAATTCAAAGGCCCCACCATTCTGAGTTTGTTCTCTCTGGTTTTTGCTTCCAATTCAAGATGAACATTGTTCTTCCTCTTGCCACTATGACTTTGCTCTGCCAGTATTGTCTAACCCTCTTGAGCCATAAGCCCAAATAAATTTTCTTTTGTAAGTTTCCTTGGTCACAGTCTTTTATCACCGCAGTGGAATATAACTAATTCGGTACCCTTGTAAGAGCAAACAACACAAAAACAAAAACTGGAAGTCATTTTCAGGAGAGAGAGTCAGTTCTTCAGTAGACCCTTTTGAATACCTCAAATGTATGCTTCTATTTAAATATGCTTAGCAAAAACTTTTGGTCTTTTTAAGGATCCTTTTGAATGTTTTTAGAATTTAAGTAGTTTCATCTTAGGAGTATTTGTGATTTGCCCACAATTTAAGCATTATTCTGTGATTTCTAGAGAATTTATTATGACTGTTGCTAGTGAAGAATGAACTAATAAGTTTCAGATTAAAACAAGTGAAGACTCTCTGAGTGTTTGGTTACTTAAGGCTTCTCTTGATGTTTAGATCCCTGCTCCTACACTCCTCCTCATGTCAGGATTTGGTGAGTGCCTGGGAGGGAGCTTTTTCCATTCTAGTACATTAGTGCATTTTACATTCACCTGGTAGAAAGGAGATAATACATTATACTCAGTTTTCTTAAGTAGTTTTTAAGAATTTAAGTATATCTCAGGAATATTTGTGGTCTGCCTGTAAATTAAGGAGTAGTCTGTGATTTTTATAGAAGTCCTCTTGCCTGTTGACAGTGAAGGATGAAATAAGTTTTATTTAAAGCATGTATAGATTTTCTCATTGTTCTAGAAAAAGATTCTTTAAGTGAACCCAAGTGCTTGTCAGAGAAGCTAGGATATTGACAACCAAGGACAAATCTTCATATGAACCAACATTTTGCATGACAGAGTGTTCTTCAGCCTGTCTTCCTTGTTTCCAACACTCTGTATGATACAAACCACTTAGTATTCATTTCCCTGTGACTAGTATGTTTTCCTGAGTATTGGAATAGTTCCAAAATGTCATTGTACACATTGAAAAGATTTCTTTTACACTTAACACATTCAATGAAAATTCTTTAAACAATTCCCTGTTTATCTGTATCTAGATAAAGCTTTCTGTAAGTAGCTTAGCTGGTATAAATGTAATTCAGATTTTTTGAGTGACTCATTTATTAGAGTATAATTATTTACATTGCTAAAGAGTATATAGTGAGATCATTCTAAGCAACAGATGCCTCCAATAAGATTAAAATAGTCTTTCAATTTTAAAATTTTCATGAAAATTCCAATTGTAAGGAATAAATATACTTTAAGTGACAGTATGGGGCATTCATAATATAATTAATCTGTGTAGGAAATGACAGTCGACAAAATGAACCTCAGTTGTTTCTAAGTTATCAATGCTTATACCTTCTCTCATGGAGCAAAATGATATATTTAGAAAATTAAAATTCTTTTTTTGTTGTTGCATGTCAAAACATTTTCAATAAAGCTTCCTGGATTTCACATTCAATTCTGTAGTCATTTTCCATAAACTAGTAGAATATAGATTATTTTCATTTTTATTTGCCTGTATATTTGAAAATAATAGTATTTCAGTTACTTACCAAGCTGCCTTAAATGAAGCTGGTGTTGATGTCATTTTCAAAGAGTTATTTGAGATTAATTTGAACATACTGGATTTATGATGTGCTGAAATTCTTGCCTTGTTTACTTCATATATTCTCCAGTTTATATTTTTAAGGTAGGGTTATTCTGCTATTTGGAATTCTTATAATATATTTACCAATATATTTGGAAGTATCACTAGCTTTAGTCTTAGATTTATGTAAAGTATTAAGTGCCTTACACTGTAGAGTAATAGAATATGCCTAAGCTGCAGTTAAAGAAGCAGGTATAAAAACCTCCTTCTAGAGAGGGTTTCTATTTTACTATCTACCAAGTTGATGCATTTTTTGCTAGTTCTCAGAACAAGTCCTTCATGTATATGCTTATTGTCTGAATTAGGCTCAAGATGTTCTTTATCTCATGCTTCAGGCCAGACCTATACAAGTGGCACATATGCTAGAATTATAGAGTTAGTTTACTTTTTCTAAAATATTCAGATGGACTCTTGGTTGACCCGATTTACTCTGCCTTCTGTGGACTTTTATAGATCCCTGTGAGAATCTTCTTTCTTAGTTCTCAGTTATTAATGGAATCAAAGCCATTACGCTGATTTATATTGCCTACATGTCAGCCTAATTCAGCTTACTCACAGAATTAAATTTCCTTTGGCTTTATGTTTGCTGTTTTCTGAAGGCTCTATTATAAAGTGATTGGAATAGCAAACTGAAATTAAATGTGATCATTAAAAGATAGATGAAGAAGTGACAGTTACTTATGTTATCACAAAAGAAAGAAAACTTGATATACCTGGAAAGGGTTCTAGAAACTGAATTTAAAAAAAAATTCAAGGGAAGGAGGACCCCACAGTTAGAAGATAGTAATCTTAATCTATAAAATAATACAAAAGAAACATTGTATGCTGTGGAGGAGAATAGAAAATGCAAGTTAATATGTAGCTAAATACTGCTATATGCGTATCCCTTTTCTTCCTGGAAAGGTATCAGTGTCTGGGGGCCTATTGATTCCAGTTTGTATGTTATCTCTGCCTGATGTGACAGGGACTCATGATCAGTAGTAGCCTTGGAAGATTAGATCAACCTTACCCACCTCTGTCACACTTGAGCAACTTATCATTCTTAACTTCTGCCTTCTTGAATGGGCAGTGGTTATCCACACAAGCACACAGATGTTGGAATGCTTTGTCCTTCCTGGTCAGAAATAGGTAGAGTATTGTGATGGTTCGTTTCAAATGTCAATTTATCAAGTTATCTAGAATTACCCAGAAAGAAAGTCTCAGTGAGGGGTTGTTTATATAAGGTTGAACTGTGAGACTGCCTGTGTGGAAATGGCCTGATTGCATTACATTTAGATTAGATTTTAATAGCATCTTATTTAATACAGAATGTGAAAAATAATGTAACCTAACATGTAAGCAATATATATATATATACACATATATATGTAAATTGTTTTTTGCCTTGTCATTTAAAAATAGAATATGAAGAATACAAGCAGATTATTAATTTCCATTTCTTTTCCCATCTTTGAAATTTTACACGTCAGTAAAAAATGAAGTGCATAAACTCTGTCCATTATTGTATCATCTACTCTAAGTTTGAAATGCAGTTTGTATCACCAAATATGGAAAGAATAAGAAGAAAATATTAACTTTTACTAATTATTTTTTCTATTTTCTAATTCCAAAATATGGTTGACATACTATATAAGAATAAACATAAAATTCAGAACTTAATTAATTAGTATTTATTAGTTTCTTTTTTATTGCTGTGATAAAACATCATAACCAGGAACACTTATAGAAGAAAGAGTTTATTTGAACTTTTGGTCCTCCAGGAATGGAAAGTGTTATGGCAGGGAGACACTGTAGCAAACAGGAGTCAGGGCAGCAGGAACAAGAAGCTGAGGATTCACATCTTAAATCACAAGCACAGACAGAGATAGAGAGCTTGAAACAGCACAGGTCTTTAATGTCTCATAGCCCACTCCCAGTGACATATATCTACCCACAAGGCCACAATTGGGGATGCTCCTAAGCATCCCCAAACAATGACATCAAATCATTACTTATTTTCATTTCTTTTGTTACTGAATCCTTGAAATAAAGTGGAGTTAATATGTCAGAATGTAAATGATTAAAAAAAACATTACTGGATTTTACATTGTTTTCCTGTATCTTAGAAAGGTGACATATTATCATTCCAATATGTAATTAATAAAATAGGTAGCTATTTAATAGTCTGTCCTTTGTGTATTGACGTATCTTGAGTATACAATGTGCCTTTAGTGCTTACAATCTTTAGATGATGTTTTTGGAGTCACCAGATTTCTAAAGCTTTGCAGACACATTGGCTAGTATGAATCATGGCAAACAGGATAGCAGTCACAGAAATGATCAAATACACATGGGATGATTATACCATGTAGGAATTGTAACTGTCTTTGCAGAAATAGCTGGTGGTAAAGTAAAGGAACAAGGGGAAGTAAAGGAAAAATTATGGTGTGGTCATTTTGTTTTTAGGCAATATTGGACGTTGTTGTGAATCTTCAGTTTAGCCTGATAGAAAAACTATGGCAAACATTCTGGCGCTATTCTCCCTCAACTCCAACTGACGGCACTACCATTACTGAATCAAGGTCAGAATCAATATGCTTTTCTGATTTATTTTCATGACTAAGTAGTTGCTACAGCTAATAAATTAGAGATATGTATACCAGTTGTGAACCTTGCCTGATAATATTGAGTAGATTGACCATCCTAGGAATAAACAAGTAGGAACTGCTCTCCTGAGGTTCTAGTGTATGTAGCTCCCATTTTATTGATTTGGGGACTATGGTAGATGTTTGTCATGCAAGTGGATTACTATCTTGTCTGTCTTTCAGACCATAAGAAAATATTACTATGCATAGGTAGCTCTGGGGGTGTGTTTATATATATACATACATATATATTCAGCCATATGACACCAGTGCAATGATGGTATAGTTCTAACTTCAGTAATATTTGATAAATTATTTTTAAAGTCCATTTTCTGTTTTATCCTCATTTGCCATCTATTCATTTGCGACATTTATTCACACCAGCAATCTGAGTGAAATAGAAAGTCGACTTCCGAAAGCAAAGCTGATAACTCTGTGCAAACATGAGTCTATCCTGAAATGGATGTGTAACTGTGACCATGGGATGTACCAGGCTTTGGTGGAGATTCTCATCCCCGACGTCCTTAGACCCATTCCTAGTAAGTTAAATGGAGACAACTACATGCTTTTGTTCTCATACATACCACCCAAGAAATTTTGAGAATTGATGTTGCAATCAGGAATGATCCTAGTTTTATTTAAATTTGTCAAATAAAAAGCATGCAGCATATAGAACATTACACAAAAAGAGCCTATAGCGAGTGACACTACAGTGAGGGGAATGACCTGTTTTCTAGTATTTTGCATTATTTTTATTTTTTAAAGTCAACCTACAGCTGTGACACTCTCAATAAGCCAATTGCAAGGACATTATGAGTTCAGTCAGCTATGCAAAATTATTCTACTCAAGGCTAAAGTCTTCTGCATATAGTCAAAAAAATTTAAATCTTTAATTGCAGGCCATTCTCTTTTATGGTTGCTTAGGAATTGAAAGGAATTGATTGTGGTTTCCAGTAAAGATAAATTACTTTTTTTTAAAAAAAAGCATTTACTCTGACACCTGTATCATCGTCAAAACTAAAACTCCAGTTTCTGTTGGCACAAATGGTTAACTAGTATTTTGAGGGAAGAATTTAATAACTAACTACACAAGCATTGTGCTATGACATGAACAGGAACTGTGTAAATCACTCAGTTTACCTTTTTCAGGAACCACATTGTATGTAGCAAGCAAAGCTTTCCTTGTCATTGTTGGTGTAAATGCCACTACACATATTGCTAGAGTCTATTGGAATTACTTTATATACTACACCTGGATGAGCCATTCTAGTGGCCTTAACTTTTAAAGAAATGGGACTGATTCCACTCTGACATTTAAAGCAATCTTTTAGCTAGTGACATTGGCAGTATGTACTTTATGCTAGTCACAATTATTTGTTATGTTATTGTGGAATGCATATAAATAGAGCTTAGTAGAAGAAGAAAGGAAGATATCAACATTTGTATGTTTATACTTGTAAATACAAAAAACATGGGAAGGTATAAATTCTTTTAGATATTCATTACCCTAAAATAGATGCTTATACACATTTACATATTATGCCAATCAATGTAAATTAATATGTGGAGGAGAAGGTAAAAACAAAAGAAATCCCATTGGCATTATCTTAACACTTTATAAATTGCTAATGTGTTCCACTCTATCTACACCAGGTTAGCTGACTAAAAAGACTGATAAAAATTGATATTGTCATAGAAAATTTCATCATGTAATGTCCACTGGTTTTTGTTTCAGAATGTTTTTCCTACTGTCCTGCTCCTTGTGCTCCGAGTGTTAATCTCTAGAGATGTTAAAAAGAAGTTGCATAGGCTATCTCATTAGCCTATGACATCTGGCTCCCAGCATACAATTTCTTTCATGAGATACAAGGCGTGGGGGTGTCAGAGAGTACTTGCTTTTTCAAGGAAAGTCAATAGCATCAATATTCATTAAACAATTTGGAAACCATGTGCTTTTGTCTTAGCATCATGCGAATTTAACAGTTCCCTGATTCAAAGCATGCATCAATTTTGCTTTACTTTAAGTCTTAAGTATAGAATGTACTTGCCCTTTGTCTTTTGAAAAATGTGATTAGAAAAATGGTTTATTCTGTCAAGTAGTTTGTCTCTACATTCACCAGAAAATGGAATCATTTTATTTCTCTGAAATTACAAGATGCATTAATATACCACTCTACAAAAGAAATTTGGGGAATTCAATTTCCATTTTACAATAAGGCTCAACAATATAATGCCTAAAATACAATGTAGAGAGCTATTGCTGGGTTATGTGCTTTTTAATACTGATCTTGAACAGGCTGAGGGAGCTCAGCTTTAGAATAGATTTTTAAATATCAAACCATCCATTTATGGGTCTTTAGAGGCTGTCAGAGTCAGTCTGCACAATTTCGATTTTATATGAATCCCTACAGTGAGAACAAACTTAATTTTATTTTTAAAAATTGTATTTCTTGGCTACTAGTACTTCACTCTACCATTTTCTGTCCAGATGGGATTTCTTTTTTTAGCTAAAAAGTCTGCACATCGTACTAATTTAAAGTCAGCTTGAAACGCCTATATTCTAAAATACATTCACCCGAAACATGGAAAAAGGAAATTAAGTGTGAATTATTGAATAAGATTTCAATGAGTAGCATTTTAAATGGGGAACTGGGATTATAATGAAAGGTGGGCCAGAATATCATTTAGTATTTTTAAGAAGTAAATATGTTAACGTTTTAATATACACAATGTATCTTTTTATATGATAATCTCCTTTCCATCAAGTTTGTCTAAACTAAATAGCACATATATGAAGTGCTTTAAAAATAACCAGAAAGTTATTGTGGCCTTTTCAAATTAAATTATTATTATACTGATTATAGACATATAAGTTGCCAGGTTGAACCTTGAACAAAATTTTACTGAGTTTCAGAAAAGGCTGTTAACTTTTTCACTCTTTTCATTTTCATTCATGCCTGTACTCCATGATTCTAGTACTGAAACAACAGAAAGATACATTTCTTTCTTTTTTGTCTTTTGACTAAGGTGGGATGCTTCAGAGATTTCAAAAGATTTTCCCTCAATAAATTTCCAATTCAGCCTGGTTAAGAGAGTCTGCCTTCATTTTCAATCAATATTTAGGCAATTTCAGCTCTACTATTCAGTTAATAAGCTTTTTAAAACTCAGTTATTTTACAACTGTGGTTTTAAATTTTGTATCTTTTTTGTAAATAATTTGAATATGCTAAGTTTTCCTCTAAAACCTGTTTTGTCAAAAGTAAGAATTGAGAGTATCAGTCCAGCTTGAGGATAGAAAGGATAGCTAGCCCAAGACTTTGGTCCTACTGTATGTTTTGGGGAGCAGCTGGCCAAAATAGAACATCTTTCTCATAGTTATCACATAAGTGGATATCTACCAGACCATATAGAACCTGCAGAAAGTAGTGATGTACTATTGGTGCTTTAAACATTTATTAGGCATCTAAAGCTACTCCCCATACTTTGTAGTCCTGGGAACAAAGTAATTTAGAGACCATTGAGTGGATGGCACACTGAACAGACTCAGTGAGCAGCTTCCTTGTAACAAAATTAGCAATGGTGACTGAAGATTCTTGTGGTCATACCATGACCACTGTAAAGTTCTGTCATGAGTCACGTCCTCATTCCAGGCTTTAACAAATTAGGATCGGCTGATTTGGTAATGTCTTAGTAACGTTGCTCTCTGACAGCAGTTTTATCACACTGATCTTTTAGCTTCTACATGTGAAATTGGAATAGTCATCTGAAATTTTTATTCCAACAATTATTTTTCCTCTATTTTCAGCAAAGATAAATACTCCAATTCATATGTTCTATGGTAAAATATCTAATAGAGAAAACCAAAGCTTTGGACTGTGTTTCATTTTAAGTAACAGTGTAAAAATAAGATTAAGTTTGAAACCAAAAGAGAAATTCTTAGCCTTTGATCACAAAACTCTTCATGATGTTTTGTCCAAAGTAAAAAAGCCCAATAAAGTATATTCACAACTGGTATATGTTGGCATAAACAGAAATATTTGAATGTTTTCATTTTCCAACAGGTATCATCAGTGTCTGAGAACAAAATAGTTTTAAAAGCCAAAAATATTACTTTTTGATGCTCTAAGAATTTAGAAATGATGTTACTTGTTAATCAATGAAGATAATATAACTTCCGCTCTGTTATATAAAAGTAGCATAAACATATATTTTCTTTATTTTGGCATAAAAATTAATGGTCTTGTGTGTCTTAATTATTCTCTTTACTTTTTATTACTTAGGTGCCTTGACCCAAGCCATTCGAAATTTTGCAAAAAGCCTTGAAGGTTGGCTTTCAAATGCCATGAACAATATTCCACAGAGAATGATACAAACCAAGGTATGGTTATGTCTTTTGATGGTGCAAGAGAAACACATGCACTTGCTTAAGAACTTGTCTCTTCAAGTAATTGTTTTTTCTTAACTGATCTTTATATATGAGTAACACAATATTGTACAGAGCTAGCATATAGATGTTGTTCAGAGCCGTTCCTCGTTTTAGAGCATCCTAGATTCCACATTACCCCTTTTCTGGCATGTTACTTTAGGTTAATCTGTGAGTATAATATGTCCATGTCAAGATTAGATAGGAACTATATTTTTATTTTGCTGTCAAAATTTTCACTTGTGGCTTTGGTGAGTGCTGTAACCACCATTAGACTCAAGCAGTATATCATTTTCTTCATTTTGTGTGCAGCGCGGATTCCTTGAGATTCCTGTAACCAGCAAGTCTCTCTGGAGCTACTAGGAACTCCAGTTCTTTCTAGCTTGCTTTAAGCTTTATACACTGGAAGCTGAGACAGGAGGAACTTGAGTTCAAGTCTAGCCTGGGCTATGTAAGGAACACAAGGAGAGCCCAAGTTACTTAGTAATAACCAGAGGCTAGGAAAGTAACACAGTGGTAACATAAACAAAGCCTTGGGTTTTAGTCTGAAATCACAAAAATAAAAGATGTTATTTGTTTGTGAAAGAAGAACCTTTCTAATTTATGAAATCATTTATAAAATCAGTTGTATTTCTAACAATACCTCAAATAGCTAAAATCACTCCCCTTCACAGTGATATCAAAGTGAGTGCCTTAGCAGATTGCCTGCACCACTGACCATTTTGCTGAATTTCAGAAATTTCCATTTCAGAGCATAACTTCCGTTCTTTTGCTGTTGTTGATATGCAGTTGTATTTCCACTGAACTCTCACTTATTGAGACAGTTTACCAACTTAGGGAAGAGTTCTCTAGTCAGTGGCAATAGCACTAAAATGACTGTGTTCAAATCTTACTACTTCAGTGAGTTTCTGTACAGCCTTATTCAAGGTACTTAAGCTCTCTAATCAATAACGCATTGAGATGACAGTTGAACAGTGAGATATATATGAGACACTTAACCCTAGTGCCTGGTATATGTGTACTCAATTTATATAAACCACAAAATGGAATACATTTTCTCTTCAAGGGGGTGTAAACTTGCTCAAATATTTCATACACACCTAACACATCTCACTTTTAAATAAGCCACTTTGCAGAGTCAACACATTATTCTACTCAGCCAACTGATTCTCCAAATATGTTTCTCATGTACTCATGAAAACTCAATATAAGACTAGATATATGGCTCAGCAGCTAAAAGCACTGACTGCTCTTCTAGAGGACATGGGTTCAATTCCCAGCATCTACATGCCAGCTAGCAACTGTAACTCCAAGATCTAACACCCTCACACATACATGCAGGCAAAGCATCATTGCAAATAAAATTAAAAATAAATTTAAAAAATAACTCAATGTAATAAAATATATAATATAATATAATATAATATAATATAATATAATATAATATAATATATTCCTATAAATATGTTAAGGCTTTTGGCATATTTTGAAAGACTGGGGTCATATCTACTATGGATGTAACATTTTTAGAGGTTTGTTTTTTTTTTTTAAATATCTCTGATATTTTCCAACTTAGGCTAACTCCTTTAGTATCTCATCAAAACAAATGTTCACCTGCTAGGGTCATAAATCTCAGTGGTAGAGCATGTGATGAGTATGCACAGAGTCCTAGGTTCAGTCCATCAGAGTAGGGGAAGAGAAAAAGAAAAGAGAACAAAGGGCATGCCCAAGCTGCAAACCACAACCACTGAACAGCTTGGGATCAGAAACATCCTGGACTGACTCCTTGGATCCCATTCCCCCTAGAGGAACACCTGACTCTTGAGGTTAGGGGGAGAAAACTGGATCTGCCAGGAGTGGAGACTGAACCAAGCAATATTGGGACAGTGGGACCATGGGACTGCCTGCTGCCTGCCCAGGGAGGGGATGGGTAATTGTGGAGAAGAAAAAAATGACCTGATGTGGTGGGAGGGGGAAGGACCTTGAATAAGGATATACAAGGATAGAAAGTGTGACTTCTTTGTTCATAATAATAATAATAACAAGGAAAGTGTGTATGGAATAACTGAATTTATTTCTCAACATGCAAATAGAGTTGACAAAAGCAATGATTAAGCATTCTGAAGCTAGCAATAATGAGAACTCATCACCAAATCTATGTCTGCAATGGACAAAGGATAGACATTATAGCATTAGGAAACATTCTTCTACATTACCCCTAGAAAATGAAAGAACATAGTTTGTGAGGAACAACACTCTGGCCACCACTGTCATGTACTTCCTTCTCCTAACAATGCCCTAGCCAGCCCTGATTAAATCCAGCTGGAAGCTTGAGGGCAAAGGGGGCCCTCATGTCATCCCCAGCAGCCATCCTGGCCACAGAGGAAATTAAATGGAAGAGTAAATGGAAATTTTCCATAGCCCACTTAAAGAAATTTAAATCCTAAAAACAAAATAAAACAAAACAAAAACCAAAAAAAAAAATACTAATAAATACATTTGGTTCTAAAACCTCTGAACCCTTGTTTTACCATTAAGTCTACCAACTAGTTAACTAAAGGTCATGATGGTGAGTCTGAATGGCACTGCATTACTCTGAAAGTATTTTCTTTTGTTTAATTAACAATAATACACCTGTACAGTGTGCTTTTCCAAATAAAAAATCATGTTCTTCTCTAGTTTCTACTTGTCCTAAAAAGAATTAGGGGTAGTGGAAGCAAACATTTTTTACTTTTTTAGACAATGTAATTTCTTGTTGTGGTTGAGTAATTCACTTCCAAGACAGGCTTAATGGTTGCTGCACTCAGATGTCAAAAAATGTGGGAGCTTGTTTCAATGTTGACCTCAATATATTCAAAATCAAATAATTCTCTGAGAATCCTAAATGCTCTGTCATTTATAAGTCATTATAAATTACAAGTGAATTTGAATATCCAAGGAAAGCTGTTAGCTGTTGACTAAGTATTTGGAGAATGCAATAGTTTCTTTTATGAGAAAGAAGTGGGGGAGGGAAGAAGAGTAAAACAGAAAAACAGCCCACCCCAACTTGCTTGATTTCTATAGGTTGCCGCTGTAAGTGCCTTTGCCCAGACTCTGCGAAGATACACATCGCTCAATCACCTGGCCCAGGCAGCCCGTGCTGTACTTCAGAACACTTCCCAGATCAACCAGATGCTCAGCGACCTCAACCGCGTTGACTTTGCCAATGTCCAGGTACTCTGCCTCCTTGCATATCCTGTCTTTTAAGGAACAATGTCAGTTATTCTAAAGTAGGACCATCTGATGCATGCAATGGCAAGGTTCACAGTCTCCCCAAAGGTGGAGTTTTCCCAGGTCAGACTAAACTGAACCTGTTTGTTTTATGGGTAAAGTTAGCCCAGGTTTATGAACTAATAGGCAACAGAATATATCCATGTTTGCTGACAAGTTAAAAGGATAATAAATATCAGAGTCACTGAAGTTAGGCAAAAAATTAGAGGACTCTATGTCTGAGAATATTAACAACTACTTGACTGCTCTCTATTTCATTTTCCCAGCTGTAACAACTACCTTAGTTGTTGTTTAAATAGTGATATGTATCCTTTCAAGCAGGTACTTCTTTTATTACAGTAACCCACCCTGAAGAGCTAAGCACCTCTATTGCAAAGCACATTGCAGATACCTGAGAAAATTCTTTCACTTAAAGAATTAACTGAAGTAAGTCTGGACACCTTGGTTCAAATAAAAAAAAAAATTTCTAACCTAGTTGCTCTGTACTTTACACTTGGAAATAACTAATGTAGGTTCCTTATGAAAGTCTAGAAAATATGCTTTGCTTATGATTCTAAAGCAACAAAGTTAGTGGTTTCTATATAAAAACACCCCTGATCTAAAGAGTAAGCAACAAAGTAAAAAATGCATAATTCAACACAATCCAAATTTAAAATTTTTGGAGTTAACAAGAGACTACATAACAAAAATAAAAGGGCAGTACAAAGAATGTCAGAAGCAGATGTCTTGTAAATGCCTTGTACATGGAATATATAAAGAACCACTCTGCAGCCCATTAATAAATAGCCACCTAATTTTAAAACAGCAAATAGAGAAGTGCCCAATAAACACTTGAAAAGATTTTAAGCATTGGCCACCAGGGAAACAGGAGTTAAAACCACAAGAAAATAACATTAGATACACACTAAAATGGATGTGATTAAAGACAAAAAGTATCAGTTTTGGTCCCTGGAGAATTAGCACTTTATGAACTGTTGATGGGGATGTAAAGTGCCACAACCACTGAAACAATCTGGCATCTCCTCAAAAAGATAAGTATAGATTCACCATGTGACTGAGCAGTACACTGCTTGGCAGATAACCAGGAGAAAGGGAAACATGGCCACACAAATTAACCAATCCTTGTCTAACCTAACCCTAACCCTAATCCTTGTCTAAAATGCTTAGACTGGAAGCATTGGGTGTTTTAAGATTTTTTAAATATTTCTGGGACTTTTCCATATTTCCGGGACTCTGGAAAGTCTGTGCCCTGAAATGCTTTACAACACAAATGATTTGAACATCCATAACTCTATGTATATTTCAGATTTTGCATTTTCAGATTAGAGATCTTCAATCTGTACTTCAGTGTTCACAGCATTATCATTCAAATTAGACAAGCCAGGGGTCCTTATCTGATAAAGGAACATGCACTTTATCTATACAGTGAACCATAGCTGGGCAGTGGAAGGAACTTCTGAAGTCTTGATAGAGCCAAGGAAACATGTTAAGTGAAGGGAAGTTGCTACATAATTCCGTTTAGAGGAGATGACTCAGATAGGCTTAACAGACAGAATATATCTCTGACTGGGTAGGGCTGCTATATTGCAGAGAATGAAAGATAACAAATATGTTCATTGTGACTTTCAGGAATTACGCTCATGGTTTTGATATCTAATTTTTCAGTCTCCTTCCCATGTGTTCTACCAAGGTAGGTAGTATCTGCCTACCAATAGTCTGTGTACAAGTAGACATATTTGCATGTACACACATGCAATCATATAACCTTTATAGGAACAAAGAATCTTGGATTTTTAAATATTCTGTGTTTGTCAATAGGGTTACAATAGTCCATTTACCAAGATTATTTAGCAGCAATATCACTTTAAAATCTGTATTCTAATATTTCCTTCAGGTCTTCATTTTAAAAAGGGTTGAAAAGTACCTTAAGAAAAGTTGAGGGAAAACAATCTTGAAGTCAGAATAGTAAGACAACTTCAGTTTCTAGTTGTTAATTCCAACTCAGTAACGCAATTTTGTAATGAATGATTTATTTCAATTAATATCTGAGAAAACTGTGAATTGTTCTTCTTTTAACATTTATTATGTATCCTCAATCCTGGCTTTATTATTTTTATATTGAATTGAATATGTATGCAAATGAGCCCACTTGCTGGTTAGAAACATCTCTCTTGAGGACACCTTTGTATGGAAATAGTCAACAATACATCTACTACTCATTTTTACACAGCAACGTTGAGGCTACTCTTTGTCTTCCTTTGGTGTCAACTGTCAAGGTTTTCTGTATCCATCATGACAGTCATTAGTACTGGAACCTGTATGATTATTTATCCTCCAAAACATTTTTCCTCTCCTGAGAGGATCATAAATATAGTTCACCATGTACTGTACTTGTGTACCTTCTGATGGTACCCAAACTGCACAGCTCCTTTGACCTTGTTTGCATCTGTATCTCTTCCGAGCTTTGACAGGTTTCTCTAGTGCACACTGCTTCCCATTCTTCCTCTATGACATTGTTCTGTCTTGCCTCTTCTAAGGTGAATCTCAGGAAGACTGACAAATAAAAGGATAAAACTCTTACAATTAAAAAAAAAAGCCTTTTGACATCAAGTGTTATTATTAGAGCATTCCAATACCTAGGACATTCCTGTCAGTGTATCCATAAATCTCTTTTTACTATTTTATCCTTTTTTCAGCAAATGTTTTTGTATTTCATGACATTTTTTTCTATTGCAGTTCAGTTGACTTTCTTTCTCATTTAACTGAGAATCTTACAATGATACTGTTTCTAAGTGTTTTGTGTAAATGGATAAATTTTTAATCTACATTATGAGTTAAGTAGGTTTGGATGGTCTTATAACCTGGTCAATGAGTACTTGAGTCTTTCCTTCCTTCCTTCCTTCCTTTCTTCCTCCTTTCCTTTTTATTTTCTTGATTTTTCTTTGTTTTTTGAGACAAGGTTTCTTTGCCTTGCCCTGGCTGTCCTGAAAGTCACTCTGTAGATCAGCTGACATTGAACTCAGAGATCCACCTGTCTCTGCCCTGCAATTACTGTGTTTAAAAGGCATACACCACCATACTTGGATAATGGTGTTTCTTTATTGAAGATACGGTCCGATTTTGAGTCCTTACTATGTGCCATGTTGGATAATATTTTTGTATAAGTTAATAACACCTTTAGATGTTTGTTTTCAGCTTTCTTGTCAATGGGACTATTTATGGAGTACACTATTGTTAGTGTGAAGTCTGTAAGCTGTAGGATATGAAAAGTGTTTTATAGAGCTGTTCTAATATTTCTCAATTTAGGTTTTAGATTATCATCTTATCTTACCAAAAATAATTTTTACATAGTGAGTTCGAATTTTTAGTAAGAAGTGAAATTCCTCTGTTTGTAAGATCCTCTTTCTAGAACCAGCACAAACAAGAACAAACTCGCTTACATGGAGCATAGACTCTTTCACTTGTACAACAAAAAGGTTCTAGAACTCTAATGCCCCATACAGTTCATATATATTTAACATTACTATACTGTATACAGAGAAAGGATTAAAAGTAAATTCAAAACAAACAAATAAAAATGTAGATGAGGGGCACCAAAACCCTCTCCTGGTCACTATTGTAATGCTGAACTTATCTGGGTACTCAAGGACTCTTAAGTTGATACAAAATTTCTGGGAACCATTTGATACTACTAAAAGATTTTAACTATTCCTATATAAATCCATTATATACATAACAAGTGAAAATATGAGCAAAATGTAGTTAACAACATATCTAATTCAAACTTCATACTAGTAAGATTTTAGAACAAATGTCTAGCTATATGAAATTGGTTATACAAATAATAGCATATTCCTGCAATGAAACAAGTTTATTAGTGAGCATTAAATACAGCTCCATATCTGTCTGCAAAGGTAGACAAATTATCATGGTTTAGCAAAATATTGAGTAGAATATGATTTATTATATTTATTATTTTATATTTATATTAAAACTATATATCTGTAAATATAAATGATAAAACATAAGTTAGCATGAGTAAATAAGTAATGTAAATGTAAACATGCAATATGTATGCACAGATAATATAGGACATACAATATGTTTTATATGTGTTTAAAACTTGAAAGATGTGTATTTATGTGCTGTAGCTATCTTGGACTTCTGCCCTCATAGTCTTTTATTGTCCTTTTTATTTATAGTCATACATTTTCTATAATCGTATTTTAGTCTCCTAAATCTATTTACAAGTAGTGTTTAAGAGGTAGTATCTAAAAATAAAGATAGATATCATCAGCTGAGATATAGAAGAAACTAAGTTTTCCTAGAAAAAAATGTGGATGTGGTTTGCCTTCAAAATGTGTCTAAGATTAAATGACCCCTGGATATGTAAAGTGTGTAAGGTCAGCAGAGACACTAGTCCTAGAAGAATAGGATTAGAGATATATTGATTTGAAATTGTCAATTTGAATCAACTTGACCTCTGAGATAACATAGGATCAAGGCTGCACACAGTGTTTTCATGAAAATGTCAATGTATCCTATGTTTTTGTATTGGAATTTTACAGATACTCTGTCAAAGAAACTTATCTTTACAGTTATCATAATAAATCCCATGCAAAAACTCTTAATAATTCTCATTTGTCAGATTTTAGTTACCTGAAGCCCTCACCAATCTAATTAATTGTTTTAACTTTGTTTAGCAAATTATAGCCTGAGAAGAAATGTTTGCGTTTTGATTGTCTGTCAAGCAATGTTACCAAATAATTAGATTTTTATCCTGAGAGAAGAGGTTTGTTTGTTTTTTAAATCTTAAAGTACAGTGAAGCACTGGAAACATCATAAAACTTTTACCATCACTGAAAAGTAACTTTAAAAGTCCCCATTTTCATTGTTGTTACAAGACATGAAACTTCCCAACCAGAAGCAGAAGGGAAATTACAGCAATCAGGTTTCTTGGCAGGTAGCATATCTACATTTTCTCAAAAGAAATTTTGTTGTTATTGTTGTTTTCAGTTCTCTGAATTAATTTGCATTTGTTGGTTTGCCTTGATGGCCCTGGAGATTTCTGTTCCCAGTCTATAAACTCTCACAGCATATGCTTCTACATCGTTCCATTCAGTGTTTGTTTAGGTTTTAATCTTTAGGGACCACTTTTGGCCAATTGCATCTATTTATTTCTCTTCCTTAGTCTAAGTCTTCTAAAACCATTTTAAAAATTTATGTGATGGGGTGGGAAAAATTTGGAAGTAGTGTGAAAACAGGACAGTGGGTGCTGCTGGTTGAGACATCTGTCTTTCTTAAGTAAGTAACCATGCTAGTCTCTCACAAGGCCTAGCCTAAGTAGAAAACTGAATTACAGTTAAATACTGCTTCAGGTAATGATCGAGGAGAAATGCTAAGCCCTAAAGATGACAAAGGCATTGTGTGCCTAACCATTTTTCATGTTCAGGATTCATTCATATCCCCCATTGAAGCTTTTTGTGTGACACCCTGCATGGGCTGTATACTCAGTGAGAAGTGCCTAAGTTGAACTTGCCTTTCTATCTGTGATCTGTCCCAGGAGCAGGCTTCCTGGGTGTGCCAGTGTGATGACAACATGGTTCAGAGACTAGAAACAGACTTCAAGATGACGCTTCAGCAGCAGAGCACATTGGAGCAGTGGGCAGCATGGCTGGACAATGTGATGATGCAAGCACTGAAGCCCTATGAAGGAAGACCCAGCTTCCCTAAAGCCGCCAGGCAGTTTCTGCTCAAATGGTCTTTCTACAGGTAGAAAGTTAACTCATTTTCTTTATGCTTTGCAAATGTGTGTATGTGCATGCTATTCACATAAACAAATGAGCTTAGACTTGGTAGAATATCCAACTCTATGATGCATAGAGACTAAGCAGGAAATTTATGAAAATGAATTTTTTTGCAGGGGCAGGAGACCTTCTTGCTCAAATTCAAGAAGTTTTCAGATAGTAATCCTAATTACTGAGAATTCATCTAGCAGTTTTCAACTTGTGGGTCACCACCCCCTTGAGGGTAGAAAGATTCTTCCCAAGAGGTCACATAATACCCTCAGAAAACACAGATATTTACAATATGATTTATAACTGTAGCACAGTTACAGTTAAGACATAGCAACGAAAATAATTTTATGGTTAGAGGTCACCACAACATGAAGAACTGTATTAAACGGTTGTGATATTAGGAAGGTTGGCAACCACTGCTCTAGAAAGTGTTTTCAGCAACAGTCAGAAAAGGTGTCTAGTCCTCCCTCTGCTCCTACCTGATTGAGGTGCCTTCTTGTGGGGTTATGACTACTTTGTTTCCTTTTCAGATATTCTCAAACTGCTGTCACTAGACCACAACCTCCCATCCACTTAGGCACATTATCAGTGTGCTAAGCCACTTCCCAAGTTTACTTGAGTCAGTATCCATACAAAAAAGGCTTAGCAGTCTGAGCTTTAAAATCCCTGGGTAATTCTAGTACACACTCAGAGCTACCTAGTTAACTTTTTAATTCTGTCAATTATCAGAGAGCAGAATATGTTGGAGAGCAAAGTTCACATGTTCTTTTGAACCCTTGGTTACTTCTGAGACCCACTGTCTCATTCTCTTGGTTGTTTTGAGTAGTAGTTCAATGTTTTTGTAGACATAGACGCACCTCTGAAGGGAAAGGGCTTACTAATATGATGTACAATGACAAATTTGGAATGAGTCATTGGTACCAAATCTACAACAGAGTTTGAAAAGAGCATTTATGACCTGTATTGATCACGACTTATGCCATATTTGTATAGAATGGAATGGTCAGGTGGATTCTGGCATGGAATCTATATCAGAGACAAATTATACACCTAGGAGATACAGGTTTTAGGTTCAAGTCAGTGGGATAAACCTGAATAAAGAAGTAAATGCTTATATTTTTACTACAGGGTCAAATGCCAATGCCGAAAATTTAAATTATCTAATTTATCTCATGAAATAAGTCAGTCTGTCATATAATTTAAATATCTAATTTAGAAATATATTTTTTCATGTTTTTCTTTTTCAGTTTTTTTGAGACAGAATTTGCCTACATAGTCCTAATTTCCAGGAACTCACTATAGAGTAGATTAAGTTGGCCTTAAGCTCACAGAGATCTGCCTCGAATGCTATAATTAAAGGCAGAAATATATTTTCTTGATAACTTAAGAGTCAATATTTTATTCATCTGAATTTTCACTGAAAATAATATGTGATATGTGTGCCCATGACCAGTGGCGAGCTGAAACATCTCTTACTCGGTCTGGCTTTCCAAATCTCACATGACCAGAGACAGAGTACCCCACCTGATACAGCAGTGAGAAGATGCTCAACCCCTTCCTGCTGTGTTCTGTGATGCTGGCAGGCTTGCCCTGATTCTCAGCCTCTTCCTACTGTGTTCTGTGGTCTTGCCTTTACTTCTCCCTGTGGGTTTTTTTTTCTTTTCCTGCATTTAGTTGGCATCATTGTAAAAAATACATGCCTGGAGCCTTTGTTACCACATAGATCTATTGCAGGAATCCTGAAAAGAAAGAAAATTACTCACTTGTATTTCACATTCTCTGTAGATACACAAACCCAGTAGATCATCACTTCCCTGCCCTCTGTCCTCCCTGAGTTGGGGATAATTGGCTTGTTATTATTAGGCATGATTACAGTTATTATTTTCATTTCAAAAAGATTTGAAGGCTTACAGTTCAGGGCCACAGAGGAAAGAGACATTTAAGCAAATGCATACCTCCTGCTGGTAGGCAGAGTAATATCTGAACTGCTTTTTACTGAAGCATAAGAACATGTTGTATAATGAAAACTGATGCGTAAATCACCAGAGAAGCAGAAAAGCTCTTATGTTTTTAGCATTGTAAATGTAAATTGTGAATTTGCAAAGGATATTATAAATTTGACAGCCACATATACAGTTCCTTCATGTTTAAAACTCAGATATTTAATCTAGTAATTTCTAAAATTGTGTTTGCATTTACCTACACAGACACATAGAAACAAACTGGCAGTCTCACTGCAGTTGATAAATTGCTGCAGACATAATCTACTCTATCTAGAGCTATCTACTTACTTAAACTAGCTGTGAATGGCTGGTGTTGGTTCTGAAAAACCCAGAATTGAAAAATTTATGTGGATTTTTTTTTCTTCTATAAAATAAGAGAGCATTCATTCCTGGTAACTACAGTGAAGGTCATTCCGTCATTCTTGGTATATGTAGTGGGAAGGGGATTGCTGCAAAAAAAAAAAAAAAAAAAACAAAATAACTAACTTTGTTCATTATCTAAAATCCTAGAATTAAATTTATATTATTCAGTAAGACATTGATAAATACTGCCACATTCTTTCTACAGAAGCCTTAGGAACACTGACAGAGACAGTAGAGGTTTTTTTTTCCTCAACCCCTCTCCAAATTATAATACAGACTCATGGTGCAATAGGTAACAGGTATTCTCTTTAACTTGAATATGTTTACTTTTGAATATGATTAATTTTATATCCATGTCTTTGTTAGCCATTTATCATTCCTGGACTATATTTAAAATATCTACTGCCTTTGTTCAGCAAAATGGATGACTACTCCACCCTTGGATTACTCTTAAAGATTTCTGACTTTGAGTTCAATGTTACTTGACATTTATTCATTATGTTACATTTTTTTAAGATTCTTGGGGTATGCGCGTGCATGCGTGTGTGTGTGTGTGTGTGTGTGTCTTTGTGTGTGTAGGAAATTCTCTGCTTTAAATTTTTCCCATAAAGAAGAAATATTTACTTTTTAAAAATTACTATATTACATTCTGGTAAATTTACTTTACAAGAAGATGATGTATCATTAAATTTTATGGGTTTGGTGCATAAATGAAGCTATTTTTTCAATGTATAATAATTCATTTATACATTAGAGTTACAAACATTAAGGAGTGTTTAAGGTATTTCATTGACACAAAGAAACCATTACCTGTAATACTGTATTTACCTGTAATTACTGTATGAGGAAGCTGTGCTTAGTATTCTTTGCACATACCATTTTTAGCTAAAGGTCAATAGTTAACCAACATCTGTACTCAGACTATAGGAATGCCTTGCTATTTCCCTGAGCCTGATTCAGGAAGGTCTTGTTATTTCACTTGAGTCAGAGACAAGGAAGGTATTGCAATTCCTCTAAACCTGAGGTATTAGCATCCTTGACATGGCCATTATCATGACATGAATGCTCATTTATACTGGAGTACACTTATCCACCTTATCTATAAGGGCTATATTTCAGCATCTCAGTAGATGCCTGAAACCACCAATATTACTTAACCTAAAGTATAATGCTTTATACTTCTTGATGTCAGCACATACCACAAGTTTTGGTTGTACCTTTTGAAGTTTGAAGTATGACAACAAACGTAGAGTTGATTTATTTCCCTTTGTCTCAATTGCACAGATAGAAAATGCATTCTTACCATCAGTCTTACTTCAGAATTCAATGTTGTTTTCCTAAAGTCAGCAACCTCTACCTTCTTGCCTAAGGAACCATTTTATCGTATTTTGGAATACTGACTCCTCAGCATCACTGTTCTTGCACTCTGGGACCTTTACACAGCTTAGACTTGCTGGGCAAAGAAATGAGCTGCATCCCAGGTGGCAGGAGCCAGAGAGTAGATTTCATCACTTCATGCAGAAGGACATGTGGTCTGAAATTGTTGATTATTTCTGGAATTTTCATTTCAAATTATTAAATGGCAGAGATTGAAATCAAGAAAATTAAAACTGTAGATGTAGAGATCTACTATGTGTTGCTTAATTTGATTCTCAGTCTAACTTTTAAGCATTAAAAAAAATGGTTATGTGGTTGTAGACAAGATTACAAAGACCACCTGTAACTACACACATAGGAAGCTGAGGTAGAAAGATTGCTGAAGATTTCAGTCTAAGCTACATAATGAGACTGGGGTCAGCCTGTACTAGAGAGTGAGGCCATGGTTTGCTCTGCGTGTGTGTGTGTGTGTGTGTGTGTGTGTCTGTGTGTCTGTGTGTGTGTCTGTGTCTCTGTGTGTCTCTCTCTGTGTGTGTGTATGTACGCGTGTGTGTGTTTTAAGGCATACTATAAATGGGAAATGGGTCTACCTAGACATCTAAGCTTTGCATTTTCTTCTGTTTCTACAATGATTTAAAAAAGTAATCTTCATTCTTCTATAGACAAATTACAAAAAGCATTTCTGTTGGTTTATAAACCTAATATTTATTCATAAATTCATATTTTTATTCTTTAGTTCATTTTCCCTTGAAATAATTGTGTAAGTTAGCTAAGACTAAAAATACTGCTTTCATTCTCCCTGGAGAAAACAAGCTCTGTAAAATTGCTTCTTTGAGGTTAAGAGTCAAGTAGCAAAGAGCCAGTCAGAACCCAGAGCTTCTGTCTGCAGCCATCACCTCAGAACCTGTCACTTGCCAGGGTGGATGTATGGAATCTGATGATTTAAATCTCTGTTTTTAAAAGGTTGAAAAATGAAGCAGAAAACAAAAGTAAAGCCTTACTATTTGTCTGGAATTTTATAATTACAAAAATAAAGCTTTCTTTTGTGACATTTGCCTCTTCCTCCTGAGAGCATAATAACAGTTTCAGTATTTATAGGCCAAAAAGCTTTAGAAAAAGGCAACTGAATAAAAACTGGTATAAAACATACATGCATAAATACATACATTATTCTCAGTGAGAGTCACAGATTCACAACTATATTTGAAGTACAAAAGATGCGTATTAGTTGATATATCTTTGGTAAAGTCACAGTTTTATTTGGACTTATTTGTATTTTTAATATAACAGATTATTGTTACTGTTCTGTCAATATGGTTAATTTATAAAATATACATTAAATATTCACACTTTTTAAATTTAATAATTTCTTAATTCATCTATAATTTCCATCTTTAGTGGGGGGAAAATCATCTTAATTTAATGAAAATCATGAAGAAGCTGGAATCATAAATTTACCTTCCAACAAAACATACTGGAATCCCACATATTCACCTCTGTTTAGACTGCTTCAGGAAACTTTGCTTCATATTTTTGTAAATCTGTCATACTCTGAGGATGATTGTCATTTAGAGATGACAGAATGTCATTCACCATCAATAAGATATTCACTTTGACCTGATTTTTCTTATATCAGGGATGAGTCTCCAGCCTTTCTACAGTTATTTCTCCAATTCAGTTGTAATCCACTCGTGAGTACACTGGGAAAGGTAGACATGTCTATAATGATTCAAGGTCTTTTCTTATGAAGAACTGCCTGGTGCTAGTGAAGATCAGGGTCAAACCTTAGTGAGAAGGACCTCTTTCCCGCCATTAAAATGAGTTGGGCCAAGCCCTTTCAACCATGAAATAGTTCTATGGCAAGTTTTATTCTCTAAAAGCCTGTGCTTTCATGTAGTCTCAGACTTTTAAGAGACTTTTAAGGGCTTTTACTAACTATCACATTTGTCACTAACTCAGGCTTCATATCTGCCCTTTCTCTTGAACAGCTCAATGGTTATTCGGGACTTAACCTTACGCAGTGCTGCTAGCTTTGGCTCCTTCCACCTGATCCGGCTACTCTATGATGAGTACATGTTCTATTTGGTGGAGCATCGTGTTGCTCAGGCAACAGGAGAGACACCCATTGCAGTGATGGGCGAGGTAAGAGAGTCCTCAAGAACTAGGTGTCACTGTTTGGTTTTTAATTATAATTCAAATTATGAATAAATGGTTGACTAAAAGCAGCTTCCATCCCAAAGGAGACTTATTGTACATTTTTAATAACAGAAGTTAAGATCCTATGATGTCAGTTACATGTTTTGCTGCATTATATATACCCACATTAAAAAAAAAAAAAAAAAAAAAAAAAAAAACACTTTGAGAAACACAAGACTTTAAAAAGAGAAACTATTGAGTAGGAGCCAAAAAATAAAAAACCCAATGCCTGTAATAAAGCTAAGGACTAAGAAAAATAAAACAATTTAAATATGTATTTTATGGGCTCTTCCTCAGTCTTCAAGAAGGAAATGAATGGTTTTGCTTCAGCATAGCTATAACGATGGTGATAATGACCAACATTTTTACTCTTTTGCAAGCATGGTTCTAAATTATTTGCATATATAATAAAACATAACAATTTATTACTATCCTTTGAGATTAAGTTCTCCTTTTTCCTACTTTATCAGTGTGCATTTGAGGATAATGTAGAGCACATGGGTGTGAGGATATCCAATGGTTCTGTAGCTAGGAGACACTGGAGATATTTTGCCAAACACATAGTTTAATTTTCAAGTTTGATTTTCAAGCCCATGCCTTTGTCACTAGTAGGGGTAAATTTTATTTCTAGAATTTCTAGGTAATAATAAAAATGACTTATCCAAAATTGCTAGGAAAGTTGTAATTCTTACAGCAATATGAATGAGAATTGGTTAATATAATGAGCAATAGGTGCAGATGCTGAAATAATCCAACTCTGGCTCATTTTATTTAATTGAATTGGTGTGCTTTAAAATACCCAAAGCACTAAAGATTCATTTTTGACCTATGTATGTATGGTTAGGTTTTGTGTTTTTTTTAAAAAAACAAGAAAATAAGGGGGAAATAACTTAGGCGTAATATACTTGTTATACAAGGCTAAGGACCTGAATTCAGTTCTCTATCACCCATGTAAGACACCTGCACTGGGACATAGGAAAACAGAGTCTTCAGGGACACACTAGCCAGCCAGTCTAGCTAATCAGTGAGCTCTAGGTCAGAATTAAGGTAAACGGTGTTAGTGGAAAACATCAGAAGTTGATCTGGCCTACATAAACACACAGACACAGACACAGACACAGACACACACACACACACACACACACACACACACACACAAAGGAGGTGGGGGAGTTGTTGAAGATAAATACTACTAAATTGCTGCTTAATAAGCATAGCAATAAAAGAAATAAGATCATTAAAATATTAAGCACCTCTATAAGTTCTGCTATAAATCACAAGTATTCTAATATAAGAAAAATGTACATCAAATGGTCCTTTCTGAATTTTTGTAAGTGTATGAGTGCTTTGCCTATATGTATGTCTATGCACTACTTGCATGCCTGGTGCCCAAGGAATCCAAAAGAGAGTGTCAGATCCCCTGACTGGAGTTGTAGAAAGCTGTAAGCTCTCGTGTGGGTGCTGGAATGGAACCCAGGTCCTCTAGAAGAGCAACACATGCCCTTAATGTCTAAGCCATCTCTCCAGCCCTGAATGTCAGTTATTTTTAACATCATTTGTGTTATTAATCTTTTCAGTTTTTTAAAAAAGAATCCTTTGCAGTTTTCTGGTATATATATATTGTTGTATGATTGTGTTTAAATGATACTGAAAAGATATGTGAAAGATGGAGCAAGAACTGCTGTAGCTTTTAAATAATAGACCAAACAATCTGGACTTTTCTTAAACTTGACCTTTTCTGTAGCTGTATAGATATCTTCTTACAAGATGCCCAGTTGGAATGAAAGATTTCTTGCCTTAGGGCTCAAGACTCTGAAATGGATCTGCCCTTTAGTGCATTGAACACTTTGACACACATCTCTTGTGCTCTAGGATAATGCAAACAGTTTTTGTCACATGTGGTTATCCTAAATTGTCTCTGCTTCCCTTGCCTGTCCAAAGAACAAAGGCATGAACCCATCATACTTTGAAGGCTTAGCCACCTTCTCAAAACCCCAAAGCTCAGCAAAATTCAAGTGAGATACATATCAACACTGCCACACAATCATGTAACAGAAATTCTTAACTACATGAATAAATTACAAGTGAATAAGATAAATTATAGCACAATGCAAAGATATATTAATAAAATATAGGTATAACAATAAGACGTAAATGAACTTCTGTAAAATCAGAGCTCTAAATGTACATCCTAGTCTGTTTGCTTACTGTACCCTTACCCAATTTATAAGAAAAATCCTTTTTACTGTCTATATTAATGCACCATTCAGTCCACAAAGAAAATCAAGGGCTAATTTTCTCTATTCAGTCTCTCATAGTACTATGCTTCAGAAGCCTTTTAGCTAGCACACACTTTTGGCCTTAATCCTACTGTCTTATCTAAAATTATTTTTATCTCTTTAAAGGAGATGAGTAGTCGAGCAACAGAAAGCCTTCCTTTCCCCTCCTTCATACCACCACCACCACTACCTCATGGGCTTCTAACTTACTATCTCTTCTCCCTTTGGAAGTGCCTTTTCCAAACACCTGCTGGATATGGTAGAGTATGCATGCCTATAATCCCAGCACTTGGGAAGTAGAGGCAGGAAGAACAGAGGATCAAGGCCAAGGCCAGCCTGATCTATGTAACAAATTCAAGTCTAGCCTCTGCTGCATAGGACATTGTCTCAATAAATAAGTCTCCAAGTCAGTGAGTGAGTGAGTATGTGAGTGAGTGTGTGTGTGTGTGTGTGTGTGTGTGTGTGTGTGAGAGAGAGAGAGAGAGAGAGAGAGAGAGAGAGAGAGAGAGAGAGGAGAAAAAAAGAGGAGAGGAACTGCCCTTGTTAGACACAAAATTCACAGAGTAGGGACACTATGTCACGGTGTATTTAGTTTCATAAAATTTACCATATACCAAAACTACCAGCAACTACTTTATAATTACTATTAATAACATCACTACAAAAAATCAACAATTGTTGATATTGAAGACTTATTACATACTTAGCTGAATTATGCTCTTCAACTTCCTGTTTATGTTTCTGTTATGGTGGAGGTGATCCTATCTGAGCATCATCTTTGCATGTCTTTCTGTCTTGACCCATCTCCATCTACTCCCTAAGCTTTTCCAATCTCAAATTGCTTTCAGTGTAGTCAGTATTTTCTTATGAAGACAGAGCTCCTCAATAGTATATTCTTCTACTAGTTAAGCAAGGAAATTCTCCCCTTGTACAGAAGCATCTGAAACCTAGCCCTGGCTCCCTGTCATCCTCAACCTCACTTCTCCTGCCCTCTTACAACTGTGCTAGCTTTCTGCCTTTCCATCAGTAGACCACTGCATACGTGGTTCTTTCTCCCTGCAGCCTCACATCCCCTTCCATTGTTCATTCTAATGTCTACTTCATGGATTAAATATCAGTTCCCTAGTGAGACCCAGTCCTCACAAACTGTGTTATTTTAGCCTTTTCTCTTTAGTTTGGGCTTTCCATTTTTATTCGAAGGCTTACACAATAGTAATTGCATGATTCTCCATATGATTTGTTATAATTGAAAATTCTAGCCTGATGATAACACAGAACTTTCAAGTCAAAGGAAATGAATTTGGGACAAGCCACATTTCCCTGTGTTGAAAACTAGTCTTCATCTTTCTAAAATTAGTTGACTCATTTACTTAACAACTCTGTTATGATTTGACTATGACAGTAAACAAAGTCAATTTTGACTCTGTCTTCATGGAACTTGCACTGCAATAGGAGATACACATTTATTGAGCACTCTAACTATAAAACTATACATTCTTAGTGCTATAAAGAATGGGTTTAGGGGATTAGGAGGTACTTGAAGCAAGGGGCAGTTACTCTTGCCTGAAAAGGCCATAGCTTCCCCCAAAATACTATTGAGATGAGGAATAAAATACTCTAAGAGTTAGAGAATTTGGAGGAATGGTGTCAATCATCAGAAGCCAATTTAAAAGTGACATTGAACAGCTGAGATGGGGACTGTGATGGTCTGAAAGAAAATGGGCCCCAAAGGGAGTGGCACTGTTAGGAGGAGCTTTGTTGGAGGAGGTGTGGCCTGGGAGGAAGTATGTCACTGGGGGTGACCTTTGAGGTCTCCTATGCTCAAGCTGTAATCAGTGTGACACACAGTTTACTTGCTGTTGCCTATGGATCAAGATGTTGAGCTCTCAGCTTCTTCTCCAGCACCATGTCTGCCTGCATGCCAACATTTCCCACTATGATGATAATAGACTCAAACTCTAAAACTGTGAGCTAGCCTCAATTAAATGTGTTCCCTTATAAGAGTTGCTGTGGTCATGTAGTCTCTTTTACAGGAGTAGAAACCCTAACTAAGACAGGGATCATGGCCAGTTAGAAATTTTCATGGGAAATCTGAAATTCAAGTAACAGAAAGATAATAAGGTAGGGAGGAATGGAGCAACAAAGAAGCCAAAGATAGTGATTATGCTGATGCTGAAACTGGACATAGAATGTTGAGTAGTTTTCCCAAAGTCATAAGGATGATACAATGTGCTTCGGATCCCTCTTTACTACTGATGTGCCACATTCCTTATCTGCTCTAGACTGGGTCAAATTGGAATGTAGGCACTTTCACTTTCAAAGTCACTGAGACAACTCTGTGAAGTATTAGTGGCTTTGCTGGACATTTGTTTTGTCTTTATTGCTGCTTTCCTTGGGGCTGGAGAGGGTGATTTAGGCTGCTGACTAGATCTGAGAAAAGGGAAACCCTTTTTAAAAAAATCACTTGAAACACTCACTTTATTTTTTCACTCATGGTAGCTCCATAAGTAAATCTTAAAACTAACATTGCATAATTTGAGTGTGAATGTGCCTCTTTAGGGTATACACCCAGAAGTGGTATTGCTGGGTCCTTGGGGATATTGATTCTCAATTTTCTGAGAAACCTCCATATTGTATTCCAAAGTGGCTGAACAAGCTTACAATCCCACCAACAATGGAGGAGTGTTCCCCTTGCTCCGCATCCTCTCCAGCATAGGCTGTCATCTGTGCCTTTTATCTTAGCCAATCTAACAGGTGTTAGGTGGTATCTCAAAGTTGTTTTGATTTGCATTTCTCTG
>PVIH01017338.1:0-42210 GCA_004025045.1 Sigmodon hispidus | reverse complement strand
GGGACAATTTTAGTCTCTTGCTTTTAGCGTGTATTCCCAGATCATTCTCCAAAACATAAAGGCAGACTAGAAACTACTATTTTACTGACTTTAGATGTAATCAAAGAAGAAGTCACCTGGTTAGTAGTGGACCAAAGCAGCTGAGAGTTGATATTTTCAATTCACTGTAACCTCCATAAAAATTAAAACACAAAAAATTTCTCAGCCTGCCTTCTGTGTATCTGTTGGTTTTGCATGTGAGAAGACACACACACACTCACTCACTCACTAACTACCAAGGCCACATGAGAGTTTATTTAAGAGAGTTCCCAGGCAGGTACAGGAGCAGAGAAGCAGGAGTGGAGGAGAGACAGACTGCAACTTGATTTCTCTTTAAGAGAAGGGGTGTGATTGGGTTTATGTAGCCATGTTTAGGAGCATGTCTGTGTACCTGTCTAGGGAGGGGCCTCTGTGTGTAGTGCTGCAGGGTTTAAGCAGCCCCGCCCAGGGGCATGCCTCCAGGAAGTGTATCCAGCTGGAGCCATGTTGGCTTCACCACTCTACCACGTGGAGTGCCAGGAATACTTACAGTACCTGCCCAAAGCAACTTTGCCTTATCCTCAGTCTTGTAACAGTAACACTTTAAATGACCAGAATATCAATTTCTTTATCTCTTCACGATTCTACTTTTTAATTTTGAAAATACTCCTCTGGTAACAGTATCCAAAGCATAACAGGAATGGACTTTGGGCCTATTCTCAGGGAGAACTCCATTGGAGATATGGAGATTCAAAATTTCTCAAGCTGCATTTTTGACAGCTCAGATTTTTTTCATTCATTGATAAGTATCTTTTATCAGTACCAATCTTTTGTCAGAAGAATAATTCTCTTCGCATTAATGAATTTTCTCAGCATGTGTTATATTTCTATGGGCTCAAAAAGAACCTATGTTGATTATTCCAGGAGCAGAAATCATCCAGGCAGTCTGGTGTTATTGAGAGTTTTAGACTCAGGGCTACATGCTTTACATATTTTACGTATCTTACACTCATCTTCCAAACTGACCTGTGTTTATTTTAAAGCACATTCATCCTTTTGAATTCTGTCTTTCCATTGCTTACCTAGTTAGGTATATGATTCCAAACATGAAATGCTCAGGGAGAAGCAATTGCCCCAGCTATAAGCAGTAGATGTAATTATTTTTGTCATACACCTGATGATAATTACAATACAAAATATGTCAGTTTATATTTGATGTTATGTTTCAAGAGTCATATGATTTCAGTAAAAGTGAAATTAAAATTTCAAAAATATTAGAAGAGTGAAATTTGATAAACATAGGTTGCATAATGCCAATTTGGTTTATATATTGTTTTGTCACCCAAAAAGTTACATTTTCTTTTAATCATCAATATTATCTGCAGAGTGTTAGAATTTTAGTAAGGGTTAATTTTACATACATTACTGTAGCCAGTGGTTTTTAACTTGTCTGCCCTGAGGTTTGAACCTGCAGTGTTGCAACCACTTAGCCCCAAGTAATAGCACAAAGGTGTCTATTAATAACAAACTGTTTGGCTATGGCTCACGCTTATTGCTTGGTGGCTCTTTAACTAAACTCAATCCATTTTTATTCATCTGTACTTTAGCATGTGGCTCATGGCTTACTTTTATTTTACATATTGCCTTCTCTGGGCAAAAGCTTGCAGCGTCTCCCTTGACTCTGCTTCTTTTCCCTTTATCTATGTTTGGATTTACTATCTACCTATAAGCTGCTTTCCATAGGCCAAAACATTTTCTTTATTATCCAATAGTAATTCACAGCATACAGAAAGACATCTCATATTACATTACATTTTATAAATACAACAATAAGTTATTTATTATATTGACTTTAAACTTATACTGAACTTTTTATAGATGGAACTAAGAAAGACTCAGCTCTTGACTAGTCTATGCATGCCAAGTTTTATCATAGAAGTCTATCTATATTTAGCAATAAGTAACCCTAAAGTTTAGAGTCACCTTAAAAGCATGAAGATGAAATCTAAGATATGATCTTAGATAAAAACCTTTTATGAGAGAATTTCTTTCTAGACACGAGCCTGAAAATGTTATATAGAAAACAGAATAAACCAATGTCCATACTTTTAACCATTTTATTATGTATCAATATCTTAAGATCTCACTCTCTCATGCCAAGCCAGACACATGGAAAACCTTCAAGAAAAGATACTAGGCCCTCCAAGGATAGGCAGTTGTCCACTGACATGGGCAGTTATGTGGAGCCTTGAGGGGAGAGATCAGACTGTGTTTGCATACATGGACTGGCACTTCAGAGTCTATTCTCCCCAGAGGAACACCTAATCTAGTCATGACATTAGGATGAGCTGATCCACCTTGGGACTTCTTGCCCCTTTGGGAGAGGGGATGGGGAATGGGGAGGAGGGAGGCTGAAGGTAGACAGGGAGAGTTTGGGAGGGGGAAGGGAGGGAGAGCAAGTGGATACATGGGAAAAAATGAACTTTATTTTGTAAAATAAATAAATAAATTAATTAATTAATAATTCAGGTGGGCAGGAGCTATTTGGGGGGCTGTCATAACTGTACAGTGTCATTCCTCAATTAACTCATTTCTGAAGCGGGGAATCCAGAACTATACATGTAAACAGATCGCGGCAGAGGGCTAGGGCTGAGTGGGGCGTGGTCAACTAAAAAGGGTTCCAAAAGTAGACCTCCAAAAAAAAAAAAAAAAGACCAAGACAAAAAGCCTACATTCTCTCACAAGGCCGAGACCTCTTGTGAGAGTTCCAGACCAATTGCGTGGGTTTTCAGACTGATGACACAGTTTCCGCTCTGTTCACAGTTCCAGCTGACAGCACTGTGTGTTCAAAAATACATCGTATAAGTAAAGAGCTTTCATTAAAAACGCTCCGGCGCGCTACAACCTTATCCCTTCACTGTTTCTTAAAACCTTCTCTATTTTATAAACGATTCTCACAAAATAAACCTCATTTAAAACATATCTCACGACAAATTCACACTGCGATACACTTCAATTATCTTATTGTTGTCTATATTAAATTCTGGGAAACAGTACCAAAATATAGTTTATCTTTTTATCTGATTTTCTTTATTTTGCAAAGCATGAAATTACATGACTTTAATGCTAGCACTTAGGAGGCAGAGGCAGATGGATCTGTGAGTAAGAAACCAACTAGGGCTACAAAGTTAGACCCTATGTAAATACAATTAATTTTATCAGAAATTTTATTTTTGAATTTCTGGCTATTAGTATAAACCCATATATAAAATATAGTAATTGTGCATCAAAATACAAATAATAACCTGAGTTATAAACCTAGTAATTATTCACTTAAACTGGTGATTAACTTGAGGAACAAATTATGATTATCTTATTCAGCTAGAGATAAAAACTCATTAACCTACACATGTGAGAAGACACTTCTAGATGCCATCATTCTCATCAAGTCTCTATAAATATTTTAAATCCCATTTTTCCCTTTAAAATTATTGTTGTTGTTAGTTATTGTCAGTGTTTTCTTGTCTATGTGAGATTTTGTATCAGTTTGTGTATATATATATATATATATACACACACAAACGTGAGGACAACTGTCAGGAGTCAGTTTTCTTCTTCTACCTCGTTAAGTCAGGCCCCTCTTGTTTCTGCCATTCTACACACCACATCTGGATTCTGCTTTTTTAATAAGAGGAGCTCACATCAGGCTTTCACTCTAAGTAGTTTTATCACGTAAGGCACTTGCTAGGGTCTGTCCCCACACTCCTTTTCAAAATCCCTCTTGCTTCTTTACTTAAAGAAAAAGTTGCTGCATTAATTTTCTTCCTACCTCGTTTCAGGTTCAGTTGAACACAATCTCTGTTTTAATATGCTTCATCTATTCTTTTTTTTTACTTCAGCTTAATAATCTGCCAAGGACACCAATAGCAGAGACTGAGTTAGGTTGTTCCTTTGCTATTTTTAAATTAACATACAGAAAGACAAGGCACATTTATAGCAGTGCATACCTCAAGGAAGAGGGAATATTAAAAGATAATGTTATGACAAAAGGTGAAAGTTGAATTACAGAAACACCTAAAGGACAACATCCTTTCTAAGGCAACAACCCTCCATGGACTGTCAGAAGAGCTTAACAAGGTGCTTGAAGTTTCAGATCCTTAAGACTGACAGTTGGCCTGGAAGTGGTAACCCTGTTAACCAGACATGACTCTGAATTCGGAAGTACATGAAAGGGGATTGAATCTTCTCAGTTTTCTGTGGTAAAGGAAGAAATGACCTTATTTATACGTGGTGTGTGTGTGTGTATGTGTAGCATTCTCCTTAGAACCAACAGATGAAATCCACATACATGTTAGGATTTCATACCTAGTATTCTATTGTGTTTGTATTTTATGTAGATTTCTGTCAATTGTTAATACAAGGTGCTATCAACAATAATATTTACCACACGAATAATAAACTAATGCATTTTACACAGTTAAGCATCTAATATAAAAAGTAAAACACTATTTTAAAAAATAATGTCTTAAAATTGTAAGCTATGGATTCTGAGAACTGGTTTGGTGGCTAAGAGCCTTCCTAGACAGGCAAGAGAGCCTAAGTTCAGATGTTATGGCCCAAATCTAGATTTTAAAATATTGGTGTTGCTATACTTTTAACCATACTTTTGTGAAGCAATGGAGCAGGAGAATTGCTGGGACTTGCTAGCTGACATCCAGACTCCAGGTGCACTGAGAGACCCTGTTTTAAGAAAATAAAGCAAAGACTGAGGGAGCAGGACAGTGAATGTCATTTGCCCTCCACTTGTATTCACAAGTATGTGAGCATATGTAGATCTTTCATACATTCACATACACAGTGACAACACACGGAATGACAAACAAACACATACACAAATTTGAGATGCAAATGTCTTACCAATCATGCTGTTACTATTGTTCTTAGAATTGTTTGTTTATAAACAAGCAGAGAAAGAATCAGTCCCTTTATCTACAGAAGGCCAGACTGAACAAGCCTAACAAACAACAAACTAGATAATTGAAACAATATACAGGAAGCTGTCATCGAGATTCAATTAGAATATTATATCTTAGGGTAAATGCTCTCTTCCCGTTGGTATATAAGGTTTGATTATTTTCGTCTTCAATAAAGCATTTTTTAATACTACCTTTTAAAGTAATGTTTTATCTTTGTTCTTTTCTCTTTTTCATATTCACAATTAAAAATATCTCAACCCACACAAAAATACAGAGAAAATTTGGAGAAAAATTATTGTTTATTCTTTCTTTAGGATGATAATCATGAAATTCAGTGGAAAGACAAGGAAAATGTAAAGACATATTTGACATTTATTGCAATGTACATGTTTCCAGGCAACACTGATTTTGTTTTCATTCTTGCCCTTACTCCAAAAGGAAAAAACAAATCTAATATTTCTCAATGTATTTCTTTGAGCTTACTCATCTAGCACAGATTACTCATTAGCATAAATCAAGGACACTAGATTTATGATTTAAACCTAGACTGGATTTCTCTGAAGATGAAGTTTAATTTAAATAGAGGTGGGCACCTCTGTGCCTTTTTCATGGGGATTTAGATACAAAGTCAGTAACTGAGTATATGAGGACAAATCATTAAAGATACAAAACAGTTACAGAAAAATGGTGCATGAACATGAAATCAAATTTTGTTTATTAAAAATAAATTGTTTATAGAGAATACAAATTGTCTCAAAAAATAAAATTTTATTTTATCCATGTATAAAACCCATAGATTGATGCTTTTATTCATGTTTTATTCACTATTGAATATTTTTTATTATTTAGGCAATGATTTCTTATTTTCTGTGCTCTAACTCATATAGATAAAAATATTTGCATGTGTAAATTTGAAAAACAAATTCCTATTTATTGCTATATTTTGGCTATTTTCTTCCTGAAAACTTTGGTTTTAGCCTATAAACATTTACCATGTCTTCATTAAGACTATTTTTTTTTAGACTTGGTATTTGAGAAAAGGTTTCTCTGGTAGTCCTGATTGCATTTATATGTAAAATTAAAAATATTGAATGTTTCTGCCAAGATTACCCATACCTCAAATTACTTAAAAATTTCAAAGATTAATTCAAGTATAAGTGGTGTTTCTTTTTTGAAGACTTTATAAAGATTAACTACATCCTTCATTTAACATGAATCACCATTCATGGTATTTAGTAAGTTCTCAATTTCATGTATTATCATTGTTTACAGTAGAAGCAGTTACTTAGTGTTTATGATCATATGCTCTTAGTATAATTAGTTCCTGTTACTTTAAGCAAATTTCTACCATCATCATTTTTTATTTATCAAGTAGACAAAACAAGTATGTACCACGTGTTGTGTTGTTGTGACCAACTATATTAACTCTGTGACTGACTTGAAATAATATAAATGCTAACCTTTAAATTTTAAAATATATATACATGTCTTTGAATAAATCTATTTTCTTACATCTAATATTCTTGGACTTAATATATTTTTTTCAGTAGTTTACATTTCCATTTAATAGAAGTTTCTTATATTAAAATAATTATCAGCTTTACTGTCATCTATTGCTTAAGAACTTTAATGGTTTAAAGGATAATTTTTATTTTTCCCAGGGACAAAATGTTGTGATTGTTCTGTAATTATGGATTCTCTCCTAATATTAAGAGCAAACTAATCTGTTTTTTAATACTAAAAGCTCAGCATTGAGAACATGTATTTAAGTAACAGCATACCGACTAAACAGATGCATATAACATCAGTTAATGAAAAGAGGCCATAATATTGCAAGCAAGAAAGTAAGGTAGGGTATTTGGCAGGGAAGCGGAGAAAGAGGAAGTGATGTAATTACATTATAATTTCAAAAATAAAAGCAATAATTAAAAATATTTAATGCTGTGACATTTATCCCAATAAGAAACAAAAGGCAATGTCCATAGCTTTAAAATATATCATGTTTCCCAATAGTGTGTACATATACCTAAATATATATTTTTCTTTCTCTTTGACCTTACATCTTCAACCGTGTTTTAAAATGTCTAGGTTAAAAGAAAGTCTGTTATTAATTTTGGTTCTTTTTGAAAAATCAGAAATTAGATTATGGGCATTTTTTTTCCTTAAAGCAGAATTGTGTAGAGATTTTCTTTGTGATCGATAATGTGAGTCAGTCCACAGGCTTTGGGTGACATTATGAATTCTCCCTAGAAGCAAGGTTAGCTACAGAGTTATTAAATCAAGCCAATAAACTGCATACTTAACTCTTCTATCAGCATTTTTATTTTGCTTTATGCACCATACCATACAAAATATAATGAAATTAAACCATAGGACTCTTTCTGGAAAATATAACATATTTTTGTTCATTTTTTAGGGTATTCATTTGGGCTTTTATGATTCTATAATGAAAATCAGAAACACCTTTTGAATAATTTTATTTTCTATATTTTGTAAAAAAAAGATAAAAACATACTAATAGATATTTTTTCCAATATTTTTTAAAGTTGCAACTTTTGAGAGATTTCAATTCTGTATTACTTAATAAATGTATATCAGACACCAATTGTGAATATTACTTTTTATTTATACCATATATCTTATCCAATTAGTTTTATGAGAATTTATTTATTTTAATTTTTCCTATACCTAAAGTAACTTTTATTTTTCTGTCAATTATTTTTATTTCTTAGATTCTTTTCTTATAGTCTATCTGTCTCTTTGGCATAGTATTTTTCTTTTGATCTATATGTGAGGGTTAATGTTATGTTTGTTAGTTTATTAACTTATTCTGATTTTCCTTAGTTTTCAAAGTTCTGTTCTGTTCTATGGATCCTTTTCCTGATTAAGTTTAGAAAAGTCCTTAGTGG
The DNA here is from genome assembly GCA_004025045.1 of Sigmodon hispidus. Taxonomy (NCBI): domain Eukaryota; kingdom Metazoa; phylum Chordata; class Mammalia; order Rodentia; family Cricetidae; genus Sigmodon; species Sigmodon hispidus. The sequence goes on along the minus strand of PVIH01017338.1, from coordinate 34,307 downwards.
GACTCTGTTTGTCATCTATGACTTGACTCAAAAACTCTCTACCTCTAGAAAGTACCCTGTAGAAGTTTAAAGGCAAATCCCAGCACTTGCAGGAAGAACCTCAGAAGAATCTTGGACAAAGCACAAAAGAAGACTCATATAGGAGAGGAAGCAAGCTGAATGAACATAGGTGTTGCTGAGAAGGCCCAAACATTAGCAGTAGTATATTAACCCTTAATTCAGTTATAATAGTTCAAAGAAGTAGAGGAAATTGTTTATAGAAGTAAAGATGAATATTATCATGATCTTTCCCCAAATAGAGACAGTACATATAAAATAAAAATTGTAAGTAAAAATGAAACCAAAGTTTTGGTATTTTAAAATTCAGTAATTGCAATGACAAGATTTAGTAGAGAGCTTCAGCATCAGATCTGAGCTGAAAAAAAAGCAAAATGCAGCAAAGCTGAATGTAGGGTAATTGAAATTCATAACACAAAAGTCCATCAGAGAAGGTTCATCTATAACCTAGGTGGTTGAGGGCCTGCTTCATTGTTATCTATATAGTTCCAAATTCTTCTTTGAAATATTTATATTAAAAGATTCCATACAGATTTATATTTTACATTTTATATTCATAACTTGAAAATGCCTTTACCTTCAATTAAATGTATAGGGATAGATATATGATTCAGGCCGTAAAGTGCTTGGCTTCCATGCACAAAGCTCTGAGGCTGATTTCTATCACAGCATTAACTAGATATAGTCACAATGCCTATCATCCCAGAACTTAATAGAAGAAGCTTAAGGCCATCCTTAGCTGTGTAGTCAGTGAGTGTGAGGTCAGTCTCCAAGACATTACAATTTATATCCAATTTTTTTTAAGGTTTAATAGATGAGTATTTTAAAAACCTGGTTCATACAGAAACAAAAAACTGCAAGTAGATTATCTGATAGTCAAGATGCAAATGATATCAAAATGTTCCAGTTAATAACAAAATCTACATTCATTAGGCAAAGTTATGCAGAAGCAGTGTATATTGCAAAGTTCAATAAGAAAATTATTTAAAGTTTGTTATTATTCCTAGATACCAGCAATAATGATAGTGCACTTAAAGGTACTTCCTGCCAAGCCGAAGGACCTGAGTTTAATCTCATTGGTGGAGAAGGAAACCAAGACTGACTTCTGTAAATTCTTCTCTCCAGCTTCCACAACCTATGCCTTGGCACACCCCAGTTGCCCTCCAAAATAAATAAATAAATTAAAATATACTATGTTTAGCTTATAATTTTGATAGCATATCCTTGTCACTTCAAAGTTAACATGTTTCTGACTATATTGTAATTAAATATATTGTCCTAACAGTCTTTCATCTTCATTCTCCAGCTTTCTTCTTTTTACCTAGGAATTTGTGAAGCATAATTCCGTGTCAGTGCACATGAGTCTAACATTAATTCCTACATTGCATTTTATCATAATACAGGTACTTTACTGTTATATTAAATTTATGAATTGGCTATGTTAATTATGTTTGGAAATCTCTTGATACAATGTATCTCTGTGTCACATTTGTTCATGAGGATTTTCCACCTTATATGCCTTTTGATACCTAGTGGAAGACATTTGATAAAGTCTCACTATACACCCTACTACCCCTTAGACAAGTGCATTACTATGGAGGAACTTATATGAATATGCATTTGCTCAAAGGGTTACAAGATCCTATCGGAACCAAAATGTGAAGTTTTTTTTTTCTGTTGTAAAAGTGATCGTTCCTTTAAGCTAATGTATCTCCTAAGATCTCCTATGAGATTATAATTGAAAAGATCGCCTCACTGATAAAACAAAAGATAACTGTGCAATGGAAAATTTGGACTACACCAGCCATTATTACCCTTTTCTAATTTGGAAAATAAGGCTTTGAAACTGTTAAATTGAAACAAGAAATGGTACAAAAAATGAATATTTTTGATATAGAAGCATGTTAAGGAACAACCAGTAGAAATTATATTTTTGAGTCTCTACTTGTGTGTGTGTGTGTGTGTGTGTGTGTGTGTGTGATTGTATACACATGCATGTGTGCATTTGTGGAATGCTTGCCACAGAAGTACCTCTGTTCTAATGTGGTCTATCTAACATACAATCTAGTGGACTAGACAAATGCTACTGAAATAATTCCACAAACTACAAACCATTACAATACAGTTTTCACTGCTTTCCAGCTCTCATGTTTCTCAATATCCTAAATAGTAAGTAACTTAATAGTAACACATTTCTCCAGTGAATTTTATGGTGCTTACTAGGGATTTGAAAGAAAATCTTAACTTTCCTGATAGAAGAAATGGCCACTGAAATGTATCTTCCCACTAACACTTGTGTCTTGAATGAAATGTAAACTCCAGGGAAGAGCCAGCATCTTGATGTTTAGTGGTGAGAAGTGAGAACATAGAGACCTATAGTTGCATGAATCCTATCAACAGTGGTTCCGTGGGCATCAGCTGTGACCTACTGTGCTTTCTTTATCTATAGCTGAGCCTAACCTGGCTTGAGGAGCTTTAGATTTTACTTTTTATGTTTCATGCATTTTAGAAAAGAAAGAAGTTTTATGATTACATGGGTTTTTTAATCTATTCTGAATGTTTTCATTTTTATATAGGGTTTGATATTGATTTTCAATAAAAACGAAAAAGAAAGAAAAAAGAAATAGGAAAAAAAAGAGCTCAAAATGTAATATTATGGAATCAAAATGAATTCTTATTTCTTTCATTTGTTTCTGTATGTATTTGAATTTGTAGGTGTTCCTTATTTACATATTATAAAATTAATTGTATTACTAATGGGCAACTAAGACATACTGTATCTCAAAAGCCTCAATTTGTTATAAATGAAGTCTACAAGTCACAACTGAGATGAGAGAAGAAAAATGGCTAGGAGATGACTTGATAAAGAGGTGAAGGGTGCAAAAGATGACAGGTAGAGTGACTCAAAACACAGAAGAATACGTTATATATAACACTTACTGAAATGTGTTGATCATTTATTTAAACTGAGGATGCTAGTGAAATTTTTTTTTGTTAGAGGTATGCTAATATTTGTACTTACTCTTCAACAAAGGTAGCAGTGTAGATGTTTCTACCATTTACATTTTCCAAATGAAGAAGATAAGATCTTAAAAATAATCTTCATTTTGGGAAAGCTGAACACAAAGAAAATATATGTGTAGCAATCTTATTTGTGTTTCTACCCTTGATAAGCCATGCTTATGATTCTTATCCTCTGTATAGTTATTGTTAACTCTTCTGCATTTTAAATTCTTTTTACTGTTTTTTTTTTTTATAAATACAAAATAAAGAAAAAAAAAAAAAAAAAAATAATCTTCATTAACTTTTGTAGCAGCTACCTGATTGGACTGGTTTTAAATTCCCCTCTTTACATTAGGTAATAATCAGATTTATTGTGTAACAAAAACAAATTTATCAATAATCTCTCCTAAAAATTATTTGCTTACTAATTTTTAAAGTATTTGAAGGAGTTTCCAATAATACCTCTTATCTAAGCCAAGTTGAGAAATTAAAAATAAAGTATATTCTTAAGAAATCCCAAGAAATAATGCCTGCCTTGGAATAATTTTTCCAAAATCATCTTTCTTCTTCCTATCAGTCTTTTTCCTGCTCACTCTGAGAAATGAGGCAAAAGAATTTAATGCAGCTGTGTCCCATTAAGACAATTAGCAGATATATTATCTTCTTTTCAGTGTAAAAAATGGCATAGTTTTATTCCTACTGTGAAAGTAGCTCTTGTGTTACTCTTCAATAAGATAATCTTGACTGTATTATGAATAAGCCATCAAAGCATGTGCCAGCATCTAACCAAAGGACATTAACACATGTATGGTTTAGGCAGCTATTTAGATCATATTTGTGACTCAAAACCATAAAACTCATTCCACAGAACAATTCATAGAATGAAGAATCTTAGACAACTTGTTTTAAAAGAATAAGATATTCCAACTCAAAGTAAGTATTAATATACACTATCATTTTATTGTTTTTATATAAATATTTTACAAATATTAAAATCTTTTTGAAACCAGGATTTGTAAACAAAGCCTCTCATATTATAGATAAGTGCTCTGTGGATTTCTAATACTCCAAGGCCATAGATTAATCTATATTAACATCTCTTTGGATTTCTCTAACAGCTTTAATTTGCATTTCTATGCACTGATGCTTAACTTTGGCTTGCTTAGTTTTGATTCTTAACTTGTCCACTTGTCTAGCACATACAAGTTTTCCTGGTCTTCTACTTAAAAAAAAAAAAAAAAAAAAAAAAAAGTTAAATCCATGAGAACACAATGGCACCTCTCAAATCAAATAGGCAGATTATCACATTTCAAAGACTTAATGCATTCTTGGTCCTTTGATTTGTGGCACCAAGCAAAAGGAAAGAGATAGATTTACAGTATAGGATTGAAGGAAGATAAAGAGAATACTATCACACAAAGCAAGTTGCAACCATCTACAGCATTGATGTATGAGAGTTAAGCAGTATCTAAGGCTTTCTATTTCAAACATATTCCATATTGCAGGAGGTACAAAAATGACTCAAAAGAAATTGACTTTGCTTTCCACAGTTTGTGGCTAATATTATATGAACAATATATATATAAATATATATACATATAAAATAAAGGTATTTTTAGTAAGAATCGCAATATGTGTATTTGCTTCTTATATTTATTTTATAAATTTGTGTCAATTGTTCATGTTTTTCAAAACGTATTTCTAGGAAATTGAAAGATGTAAATAATTCACATGCATTGTTTTCAACCATGCACTGTGTTAAAACATTTGAAGTGTTAATGATGCTTCTACAGTAATGTATTTGCATATGCATACTTTCCAATGTATGGGCAATACTAACACATATTCTTTTGTTTATTCATACTATCAGAAACAGGCCTAAATTATGATTTTAGAGATCCACACTCAAATTTCAGAGTAGGCTCACTGCTCTGTGACTCGTGCATACATCACCATGTTTCCACTTCCTCCTGGAAATCTAAGACTCTAGCTGACTGTTCATATATAAGGGATCTGAGGAAGCCTCGTCACAACACAGAAACTGAGATTTCCTTCCACTTAAGTTTCTGTAGTTGTGTCAAGTATGAGACATGTTCAGTGTACTTTGCATGCCTTTTTATCACTCAAATCTCATAACTATTATTGTGAGTTGCTTAATGTTTTTTTAAATATATGACAAAAGGGATTATATCATAAAAATTTTGCTATACTTTAAAGACTATGTCTTTAATATATTTTGTTTTGTCAAAAATGAGCCGTGAGACCATCCACACAGTTCTTAATTACATTCTTTCATTTTGTTATGGAATTATACCATTTTAAGAACTGTTTTAAGCAGTCCCTACTAAAAATACTTTAAGTATTTTGTGTATTAAGTATTAAGTATTTATGTACTATATGTCAGCTATAATGCATTTAGTTTTTACCTGCAGTGACATTGTGTTCTTCAATATTTTTAGTGGAGTTACTAGCTATGTTTGTCTTTACTTCAAACATCTGACTCTTTTCAAGTTAATAGATAAATTTGTTCATCTCTTTCTTTATTATAAGGCAAAGATAAATAAGTCTTTTTTACTCGATCTTCTGTGATAACTTGTGCCCATGCCGAAAGGTGATCTGTTCTAATCAACTTCACGAAATCTGATGGAATTACACTGAACATATCTCATACCTGACACAACTACAGAATGATACAGTTCAGGACAAACATTGGTGACCTGAATAATACATGACAGACAGATGACCGGGTGAGAAAAGTAATTTTTCACCTACACCACTTGAGTTTCTTTATTAAAGCCCGAGACATGTTTGATGGAAACAAGGCTGCTTTGGCACCTAAAAGCTGCTGTGTTTTATTAATAGCTCTGTCAGTATTCCCCTGCCGTGTTAGCATTTGAAACATGTTATTTTGCCAGTAAAATATAATAGGCACCTACTCTGCATGAAAACTAGACATTTCAAAGACATTTTACAAGAATATGAGTTTTCTTGTAATCAGATATTATTATTTAATACTTAGGCCTGAATTATTAAGCTTACTAAATGGAAATATCAAATCTTAAATTTGGGAAAAGATTGCATGTGATTTGATGACTTAGATTTGTGTATGTTTCCCTGTCACAGCAAAATTTACATAGAAATGCACAGGAAAAGATGTCTTCTCATTAATAATGCATATTTTATATGTATATATTTATGGTGATTATTTTAGGCAAAAGAAAATATAATTATGTTAGAGATCACACTTTGACAGCATCTTTGGCATCATTAATAATTTGTACAGGTTGAAAAAAATTCTGGAATAGAGCAAGATAATGGAGTACCATAATGCTGCCAGAAGATTCAGTTTTCCCGTTTAAATTAGAAGTTAAATCAAGCTGCTGTGCTCATAATACTGAATCGATTGACACTAGTACACGTCATCAAACTAACCACTCTCACAATGTAAACTAATTTATTAAATCAATTTATGAATAGTGTACTCTCATACATTTAAACATTATTTGCTGAAAATGTTATTTTCCATCGTCCTGTGTATGTTTCCTAAACCAGCATAGCATATTTCTGCCATACGCAGAATTTCAATTAATAATTTAATGCTTAACAATTTTAAATATTACAAACCTTTTAGTTTCCATTCATTTTCTTTAAATTTACTATTTTTTTTTTTACTGAAAATGCCTTATTTTTAGGTGAAGGTGGCCTCAAATTTTAGTCAATCCTGGTGGCTCTGCCTATTGAGAGCTAAGAATGATGTACACCACTGGCTTTCCTTTAATTTAATAGGGCCTTTGCTAGTTTGGTGAATATGATAAAAAAAGCTAATGTTCATTAATAAAATTATTTTTTCTTGCTTTCAACACAACATTAGCCCAATTTTGCATTTTCTCTTCCTCTTGGTAAGAACACAGGACTAGGTTTGGGCCAGAGAATTATTGTAAATAATTATCTACAGTAGTTGACCAATGACTTCTAAAATATTTTTCTCCATTCTTTACATTGTTTTCATGTTTGACTCTTTTACTCTATGATTTTAGTGGACAGTGACAAGCTCTAGTCTACAGAATTACTTATTAGGTGACTGTGTTCTAGCTCTTAAAATGGAGTCCAGAACCACTTATGACTAAATTGGGTATATCAAAGAGATGTACATTGTGAAGCATTGAAGTGGTTTACTGAAAATACCTTATTTGGTTTTTTTGTTTGTTTGTTTTGTCTTTTTTTTCTCATTAAGTTGGTTTGGGCATGGTATTTTGTCATAAAAACAGAAAAGCAATGACTAAACATTTTGGATTTTGTAGGGTTCTCTACTGGAAGCCTTGTTCTTTATAAAGTCAATATGATAGCTATATCCTTCCGTATATGTAGGTGTCTACTACTTACTATTTATTTTGTAACATTATGTCCATGTTGGTAGATTTGATCTTTTCTCTTTTCTTCTTTGTACAGTTACCCCACTTGTCTTTCCACAGTTATCCTCTCAGGCTTCCTCCATTAGTCACAAATTTCCCTTCAAATTTGAGAGATGTCGTAGTAGGTTACCAGAGAACTCATCTCAACTATCAACGTCCACCCACAGGAACCCCAGATGCATTTACATTCCACAATTAATTTTACTGATATTTCCCTGAGTACTTCTACAACATCTTGTGAAGCATAAAGTTTTCTCTGATTCCCTCCCTGCAGCCACGCACATTCTTGTCTCTTACTAATAAGTTTGGGATAATACTCTTGTACACTGTAAAGATTTGTTACTCCTCCTATAGGTTTAATAAAATGCTGATTGACTAGTAGCTAGGCAGGAAGTAGAGGCAGGGTATCCAGACTCAGAGAATTCTGGGAAAATGAAAGCCAGATATAAAGGAAGCAAGATGAGAATTCCCTACTGGTCAAAGGTACCAAGCCATGGAGCTAAACAAATAAGATTTATTGATTAATTTAAATGTAAGAGCTACTGGCTCAGTAGTTAGTATAAAACTAAGTCTCTGAGACAATTATTTGAGATGCAACTGCCAGATATTTGAGCTTATTGATTATTCCTTTTCTGTTATAAGTTTCTGATTAATAATATTTTGTTTCATTATATAAAATTTATGGCATTCAGTAATTACTGTCTTTTATCTTAATAAGTATAGCACAAATATATAAATTGCCACTTGGAGACTTAACATTTTGCAATGTTTTTCTTTATTTTTGTAGCATTGTGGTTTTTGAGACTTTAAAAATATATATTACATATTTTTGTTTATATATTTATACATGTATTTCCAAAGATATATTATCTATGATGCATATGTATTATATAGTGATATATGGCTATGTCCAGTAGGTTTCCTCAACAGTAGATCTTTATTCTTTTAAACTCACGTACAGTAGTAAAAGCTTTTACTCTTTATACTTTACTTAATAAGTAGCCACTCTACTAAAATTCTAGTGGCCATAAAACTGCTTATCTAATGGTTTTAGATAATTATTTTAGAATTAATAATTGTGCTTTTTAAAAATATTTTATGAATTTATATTGGATTTTTAGATTTATTATATTAATTAACCCTCCAGAGAAATATTAAAATATGCTACAGAAATTTTAAAAACTTACCTGTCTTGTGATTTTTCTTAGAATGTTAAGTCTTATCTATGCTTCTAAATTTAGTGTACTAATTTATATATGGTTTTATTCATTTTCATGGTAGAAAATGTGTGCATATACCTATATACTTGCTGGGAAAGGGTTTTACACAAAATACAAAAAATATTTATTAACAGAAACAAGCTGGCATGCATACATTAAATTCCCCAGGCTAAAAAAATATTTTAACATTAATCATTTTACAAAGTAAAACTTTGCAATTCAATAGACAGAATAAGAGAAATTTGTGTTTGTTTTATTGAAGAAGAAAATAAGGAACCATAGTCCTGTGAGCTCTAAGAAACCATCGTACCAGTTTATAGTGATGAAGACAATATTCAAAAGCCTGTAACAGTAATGACCAAACCTGGATGTGAAGACAAATCTTCGGAGAATTCTTTCTACTGCAAACTCCCTGTAAATATTTTTCTAAAATGTTAATTCTGAGATTCTATTAAGAGAAATGGGTTTCTTTTTTAAAGATTTTGTTATTGGAATGCTAATATTTCACTAGTGGTAAACAATCTTTAGAATATAGATGATCTTTGGCATAATTCAGCTTGATCTGTTGATGTTATTCTTCAGAATATGCATCAACTATCAAGAATCATAGGACAAATTAAGGGCATAGCTACAAAAGTAAGCATTTCATAGCAACTCATGTTTCATATGCATGTATTTTTAATGATATATATTTTTAAAATAAATATTCTAATTATGTGGCCTACTATACCATTTTTAGTGTGGTATATACACCATTTTTAGTGTAGTATATAATTATATTGTGCTAAGTTTTTGTGATAAAGCTTGATAAAGTAGTTTTAAAAATTAGGTTGTATTATATGTCTTGATGAGATGTATTCCATGAAAATACATATAAATCTTCTATTAAAAAGAGCACTCAACGAAAGATAGTATTATTAACATGCACTGTGATTAGAAAAGCATCCATATTGTCCAAATTTCTGTCCAGTGTGCTTTGGCTTGGTAATGACTGATTCATTAGTTATAGGTAACAAAGAAACATATTTTAATACTCTGCTCTGTGACTAAATCACATAAAATATTGTCAGCCAGTGTAATTATCAGTCATTAGTAGAGCTTTTTCTATGTTCTCTGTAAAAACGAAAGATGTGGAAGAAGCATTGTCATGCCATTTTTATGAAGAATCATCAAAAGGAAGGTTAAACACATAGGAGACAAAGAGACACCCCACAATCATTCAAGAGCCAGGACAAGGTAGACATTAAAAATTTTGTTTTAAAATAAAAAAAATATATCTGTTCAGATGAAGACACTTTAATTTGTCACAAGCTTCATTTTTATAAATACTCTTATGTCTCTCTGTCCTTTTTCATATTTCAACACTTTGTTATAATAAGGATTGATAATAATGTCAAAGTTTAAGTAGTACATATAGAATTGCCATAGTAAGATCTATCCTAGACTACTCTTTGTAATATATTGCAAGTATCAAGAAATTTGTTCTTCATAAAGAAACTCACTTTTTTTCAACAAATACCCATTCTACAAATTATGAATATTTACTACATAAAAGCCTATTCTCAATAAAAATAATATTTATCAAGTACCGAAACATTCATTAAGTTTTTTAACTCCAAGACCTTTTTCTTTAGAAATGCTTCCTGAATGAAAACATATGTATGTTGACTCATTTGTATCTCACTGGTAATACATGTCAACTGTGCAGGTATATAAAATCATTTTTCAAAAACATAGCTACAAACATTACATACTCACCATTATCTTCTTAGCTCCTGTGTACATCTGTAGATTTTTCTCACAATCTATATTTTTCAAGTAAAATTATTGTACTAACTTAAATAATACAGTCATCTTTCAATACATTATAAATAAGTATTATAGATTTGATATATTGGTTTTTTCATAAAATTGAAAATAAATATTCTTCTCAAAGTAATTCATAATCAAAATAAAAGTATACAACTAGAGACATTTTAATTTTGGAATAATGTTTCAACTAATTGAAAACATTTTTTTGTATCTTTTTTTATAAATCTTCAGAAGAAAATCCAAAGCAAAAGTATTAAAATGGTAACACTCTAAATTTTCAATGGAATAATATAAAATTTATGCTAAATAGAGAAACATAATTTAAAACATTTGTGAGAAATTTTATAAACCCAATAAATGTCATTACATTTATATCATATACAATAGCTCAAACATTTTGTAGGATATATTTTTAAAATGATGTGGTGGGAGGGGGAAGGGATCTTGAATAAGGATATACAAGGTTAGAAAGTGTGACTTCTTTGTTCATCATCATAATAATAAAAAGAAACAAAAAAAATGTTTTACATTTTTATTACTTACCACTCATTTCAAAATTAAATGTTTGTATGAAATAAATAAAGGTATCACTTTTATTAGAGTCTTACAGACCATGCATGAATCACAGTTTGCTTTATACTCAAAAAGATGGAAGTTCAACATTATGTACTATTCAAAGTTTATTATTCATTTTTAAGACTAAAATATTATCAGTTTTAAGACTAAAAATTGTCTTCAGGCTAATTGACCACTTATATGTTTCCTTTGACACAGGTATTTCACAACAAATTCTAACACTTTCCGGCTTGATTTCTTACTCTGGCATTTTCTTGAAATTCACAACCTTGGTCCTAAATTATGTGAACATAGAAATTGGATTTACATCAGTTACTTAAAATGTATCTGTTGACATAGCAGAGTGAAGCCCATTAGAAAGAAAACTGTTTGCTGAAGCATAAGACAGATGAACAGATGAACCGGTATTGTAAATTGTTCCTAACTCCAGCAAACTTGGATGTTTTTATTTTGTCAGTGTCATTTAGTTTCACCCAAAATGAAGAAAAGTGATACACAAAAGTAAATAATTGATAATAACAACATTATCTACAAGCCTTAAAATTGTTGAAGGCAAAATAGCGCAAATGATTCTCAGTGCCTCTCAGGCACATCTGAATCAAATAAGGTAATTATTCTTTAAAATGCTTACACAAAGTCTGATTTGCATGCTAGTAATTGCTATGCCTTGTGGCATTCAGCAATTGACACAGCAATGATTTTAATTATTGTAATTTCATCAGTATAAATACTTCAAAGTTATGCAAATACTATCTCATAATCCACATAGACAGCTTGGAGTATTTGATTTACTCGTCTTGTAGACCTCTTTGTCTAGGCAGTTTACTCTCAGATGTGATTCTGCATTGCAATCGAAGCCTTTCACTCACATCAAAGCTCTAAATCATAACAAGATGAGCCAATTTTACAAAGACTGACACTTCAAACATTAAGTTGCAAATACAATTATGAGATGAAATATGAAAAGGACTTTGCTTAGATATCGCAAAGGCAGGAATACCTATAGCTAATCATGTCTAATGTTTTCTCTGACGTGAGAAAGTAGATACAACTCAAACAAATATCTTTGAATAAATAAGAACAAGAAAGTTCCTCCTGATTACAAGATGAATTTCAATACTACAATAGTAAAATATTATTGTTGTGTAATAAACTATCATCAGAATTATAGTCTCTTATTCCCTCAGCCAATAGCGCTTCCTAAGCTTCAAGTAGCACTTTTTTCATGATACTGAATGTTCATAAAGCTTTTCTTGTGTCTCTTAAATTCACAGAAATAGAAATTCTTGAAATTTAATTTAACCAGAATTTGGAAAACAGTTTTCTCAAAGATACTGTAGCATGAGAAGTTATCCTATTACATAGTGATTCAACACTAATATATATATATATATATATATATATAAGAAACACATAGAGTTCATGTTTATTTAGAAAGCCAGACCTTTCTTTCCCGTGGATGGGTTTAAAATAAGTGGACTTTAGACAAAAAGCAAAGATTTTCCAGGTTGCAAACAACAACTCCTGAGCAGCTTGGGAACAGAAGGAACTTTAGAGAGACAATCAGGGCTCCCAATCATAACTGCTAGCAAACAAGGAGAGGAGGAAAAAAACGATGAGAGGAGATGGTTGAGTGAGAAGAGCAACAAAAAGGGATAAAAAAAGAGTTTGGTATCTTTCTTGATAGAGGAAGCCACTGTGGGGCTCAAAAGAGGCCAGGTGCTAGGGAAACCTCCAAGAACCAACACGATGTCCCTGACTTGGACTCTAACCAACAGTAGAGTAGGTACTCAAACAGGTCTTCCCCTATAATCAAATAAATGACCACCATAAGTGTCATTATAGAAGCTTCATCCAGCAAGAATAGAGGCAGAAGAAGAAATCTATAGCTAAGTACCCAGTCAAGCTACCGGTCCAGCAAAAGAAAGACAGAGTATATATGAGCAAAGAGTTCCAGGTTATGAGGAAGATGTCTGTATGGAACTTTTGGGAGCTCACTGAATCAAAAGCAGACACTAGGAAATCTTCAGGAAAAAGAACTAAACTGTACAAAGGTAGATGACTATTCAGTGGCGTGGGCAGTATGTGGAACCTTGTGGAATAAGATCAGACTATGTTCCTGTGCATGAACTGGCATCTTGGAGCCCATTCCCTACAGTGGAACACCTAAGCCAGCCCGACTATTGGGATAAGGGAATTGCACCTATCTCAAATGGATACACCACCCTGAACTGACCCACCCTGGGACCCTTTTCCATCTTTGGAAAATGGATGTGGGCATGAGGCTGGGGAGACTGAAGGAGGACTGGAAGGGACTGGGAGGAAGGAAGGGAGAGTGAGCAAGGGTATGCATGGAAAAAATTCTTTTTAAATAATATATATATATGTATATATATACAATATAAATGCAAAAATTATCATAAAAAGAAATAGTAGACAAATTTTTAAATATACTATGATGAAAATATTTATTATGTTGAAATATATAATTAAATTTATAGTAACATATTGTTGTCCTTTCTTTTGACTGCAAGTTTCCAAACAATGACACGGTGTCTTTTTTATTAAGTAAGAAAGTTTGGCCTTATCTTAGGCTTAATTCCAACTAGCTCTTAAAACTTAAATTAACCTATTTATATTAATCTATGGTCTACCTCATGGCTCTTTACCTGTGCTCAGCCCTGTATATTTGACTTTCTTCTGATAATGATGGTGAAATCCTCCTCCTCGCAGATTTTTCCCCCAACTTTCTCTCTCTCCAAGAAAGTCCTGCCTATCTTCTCTTGCCTAGCTATCGGCCATCCATCCTTTTAAGATCCATTTGCAGGTACCTTAGAGAGGTCAGGAAGGACAGACACATCTTCACAAGGTGTAACCAAATATTCTGCAACAGTAGTACCATTTATGTTTTTTAAATTTTATTCACATTACTTAAAAAAAGGTAATCAGTTATAAATGAGGAGAAAAAAATGCAGTGGTAAGATATAACTTCTTATAGGGAAAAAGGAGTGAAGCCTGTTAGCTGCTCTGTGCTTTGGATCTTTGGCAGTTACCATAGACTGTGCCTTTGAAACCTGACTCCAAGTCGACTCCACTCTTTGTATGTGGGCATACCAAAAAGGAGTTAGGATATTGGGAACCAGGTTGCCAAGAATCTCTCTCTTTCTCCTTCTACCTCTCATTCTCAATTTCTCTCAATCTTCCCATTTTTCCCTGACTCTGAATTCTCTGCTTCTCCCTGATCTTTATAAAATAAGCAGCACTGCTTATATTCCTAAGATAATGTTCTGTGTCACCACTGGCCAAAAGAAAGAAAAGTAAATAAAGATAAACCATGTCCCTTCCAAATTTTATAACTCCCCAGTATCTTAAAAAATATAAGATAACCACTGATGTACAAAAAAATGGAGTTTAAAATGACAATTTTAAAATCTTCGGTTACCACATAGAAGACTCAAGTAGATAAATAAAACAAGGAAAATCAGGTGCTAGATACGGAAGACCACAAAATGGCTGAAAGGCCATGATTCTAGCTAATATTTAATGAAGATAGAAATTGAGATTCTAAAAAAAGAAAAATCAAATGGAAACCTTGAAAATGAAACAATCCATCACCTAAGTAAAACAAGATAGTGAAAAGATTCTTCAAAAGGGAATATCAGTTGCCTATAGCTTTTCAGCTCGAAGTAAGAGTTGCTCCCTTCCCTGTCTCTGGGTATTTGTCTGGCTTAATCATGAGCAGGTGGTTTTGTGTGTGTAATTGTAGCCAATTCTCCTCCATCTGTACAGCTGCCAGGCCTATCATGCAATAGGTTCTGAGGGGAAGAAGAGAAAGTTTTATTTAGATATGCAATCTCTGAAAGGCTGTCCATACATAAATAAAACTCTCTAAAACTAAAATATATAGTTTAATTTTAATATACAAAAATGTATATTAGCTTCAAAATTACAATTATTTCATAGAAAGTTTGTTCACTCAGTATCATCTAACTAATATGAACCATGAGTAATACCTCTGAAACTATTAGCCAAAAGATATCTTCGATCTTCTGATTTTTTCAAGCATTTATTATCATAAAATAAAGCAAATAAATACAACTATTTATTATAGTGTGGCAAGGTAAACATTAGAGCTTTCTATGTTGTGTTTATTAGTGGATACAGGGTGCAAAATTGCCTAGGAGTATGTCATTTTTTCTTTCTTCTTACATAAAAATCAAGCATGGAAATTTTTGTCCCTTTTAGAAAATTCAGATGTAATTTAACCAAATGTCTACTTGGACCAAAGGCTAAAATATTGCTTACTGACTCAAGCCCTTCATGACACCCCTTTTTAAAGGGGAGCTTTAATTGTGTCTATAAAAATGGGTATGATAAATTTGGTAGTATTGTTATACAACCAAAGTAAAAAAAGAAAAAAAATGTCACTCCAGTATGTATACTTGCTCTAGTTTATGAGATTGTATTTTATCAGGGCAGATATAGAATTATCTTGTTGAACCTAAAACTACAAAATGTCATTTTGTCAAACCTTGGAGAACATTCATGACAATTGAATGTGAGTTACCTGTGAGGATTCAGGACAACCCTCTCCTGAATGGAGAAGAGAAAGCCAGAGCTTCACTGCCATAACTGAAGGAATGGGATTTCTATAAAAACCATGTGGTCTTATAAGAAAACCTAAGGCAACAGGGAGAAAAAAAAAAAGTTGACAAAAATGTTGATTTTTATCTATGGAAAACCCTAGCAGGGAAGAAAATTTATTGACATCTCTATGTCTGGCCCATGGTAACTGAGCACACAAATTCTTATTGTTTGCCATGCACGAAGTATAAACAATTGTTTTGCACATCTAAGTCAATTGGATTGGTTGAATTTCAGGCAATATGTGCTAAATAGTGATCATTTACACTAGGAAGGCATGTTGTTTATCTCATTCTGTAGTGGGATCCAGGTGTAATATAGAGACAGTGCAGCAGGTACACACATGTCACAGATGGATCACAGAGTTCCCAAAGCAAAAATCAGCATTAGAGAAGTGGGTCAGGAAAGAGTCTAAGCCTGCAGCTGCACCAGAATGATACTACAAGCCAATGGGTTTCTTGGCTACTGTTTATTTTTGGCTTTTGGTCATGAAGAGAAAAATAAACTATTGTTTCCAGACTTTCTTAGAAAGCCTTTGTTAGATCATAGAAATAATGCACATGAAGCTAGCAGGCAGGAATAGAGTTGCTTAGGTTGTTGATTTTATATATATTCTTACAGTTTGCCAAAACTATCTCTCTCAATTTCACATTGGGATTAAATTGTATTGGCTCATAAATTTGTACTATGGATCAGAAATAATGTGGATTAAGTAACTGGCAAGTTATATCAAATAAGACAATGATAAAAAAAACGTTTTTTTAACTTGAAGACCTTTACACGGTTGTATATTTTAGAAATCTTGTATATGAGATTTATGGACATCTAGTTTATGTGCCTACTACCAGCCCAAAGTGAAAATATTAGAAGGAGAAACACTAAGGAGGGGAATATATTCTATATGTTGAGCCAACATTATTAGAATTAGTATCATTATAAAACTGACCTCAGAGTTACACTAGGCTTTTCACCCTTTGAGCTCGCAACTTTGAAATTCTTTGTCTCCATACAAGGAAAAAAAATCTTTATTGCTGATAAAGTGCCCCACTGTTAATATTTTTATTATACCAACCCAGATAACTGAGAAAACCACTACATTTATTTGTAAAAGTAGTGAATTTTGAATAACCACAATGAACTTAAGCATTCCAGCTTTATTTTCTCTCTAGAATTCTGGCTTTGAAAATCTCATAGCATTCTCCAATCCCTTATTTCATCTGCAGCTTGGAGTAAAAATATCTGCTGTGCCACCTTTACAGTACTGATGTAAATATCAAAGATGATATATGTAAAATGTTATTACAATTCTATATTAGTACAAGGAACTCAATTAGTTTCATAGCTGTACATACTTATGAACACTGAAATATCAAATAAGAAACTCATGAGAATTTATCAGAAAATGTACTGAAGTGATAGCTTGGATCTTTTTTCTATTTACACATTCAAACATACCCTTTCCTTTCAAAAATATTATAGGGAAGAACTCAAAATTTTGACAAATGACAAAAAAGATGTCAGCACTGTGCATTCTGCCTTTACAAATAGCAGAAAAACATATTGCTAATTTGTCTTTAATAAAATACAAGGAAAGTAAAAACTTAAAAGGCAAGAAGAAAACTGATTAAAGCAGGAACAGCAATAACTAAAGGCATTCTATGCAACTAACAGTGGAAAAGCAGGGCGATACCAGTCAGCCTCCTTTCACAGCCATCAAAGTATGGGAGAAACACAGCATGGGATCATATGTGAGCAACTGAAAGTACTAATAAGGCAGAATTAATTTTGTGTTACCTCCCATGAAGATCTTGATTTCTCCAAGGTCCCCTATCACAGCCTTTCTACTGCTAGACACACATCAAACCTCAACTTTTAAGAATTGGGAATTGAATATTTTATATATGTTGTCATCAAAAACAACCCCCTAGAGTTGTCACTCCCATGTTTAGCATCTTCCATGTGTCATGTACTTTATGGTCTCTAAACATTTCTGTTATTTACAGTTATACCCCCTCTGCAACTGCTCTCCAGTAATTATATCCTTTGTACCTGTATGGGATCTTTCTTTAAGCTATCTTCTCTTCATCTTGTGAAATAAAATCATTTTTTCTTTTTTTTTTTAAATTTAGATGAGGAGATTAGCTCACAGTCAGGAAGAAAAATTTAAAAATTGATGGGAGCAAGGATACTCCTACAAAATAAGATTTGCATGGTTTAGCAGAGTAAAGCATAGGAGAGCAGGAGCAATTCAACAGGTAAATGTCAGGAATGGAAAAGGAAGACGTTGGGGGTGTAAATAATAGGCAAAGTGGTTGTAATTAGGAAACAGAAAAATTCAGTAGTGCCCTTTAACTCATTTACCTAGAACGACCTTCAGACTGCTTACGAAAGACAAGAAGCTTTACCAACTAGAGAAACCTGTAGTTCTAACATTCAGAATGAAAAAACACCAGCATTTAGAAAAGTATTTGCAAAGAACCGATATTCATGTAACTTGGGTTACACTAACATCTAATGGTCAGTCACAAGGGGAAACAAATAGAAGATTTTTGTTCTATGTCTAAATAAAATAATTAAAATTTAAAATGTAATCTGAAAACAGTTATGGGATTCGGTCACCTAAAAGCTCTTAATAATTAGAAATAAGTTCATTTCTCCTTTCTGGGTATGTATGAATAGCAAATTTAGTGCAATTTGATGACATGAGGTTTCTTCCTAAATGTTCATACTTAGAAAATAGAGAGAGAGGAAAGACAATGTTGAGGATTAAGAACCTGCAGCCAGCTGTTAATTAGATGCCATGTATATTTATTTTGTCTTGGTATGTTTTGTTGTTGAAAAATACAACTGAGTCTGATGTTAATGTTCTAGGGATAGTATAGGTTGCAGTAAAATGGAGACAGATATTGAACTTGAACATACATTTTTCTCCTCTGTTTCTGAGAATGTAGATAATCTTGAGAAATGGAAATGAAGGGGAGTTAAAAGAAAACAACAATCCAAGTACTAACCAGGCATCACAAACCCAGAAAGATAAGCAGGGGATGTACTCACTCATTAGTGGACTCTAAACAAAAAAAAAAGCAAAAAGCAAAGCATATCCAAGCTGCAAACCACAACCACTGAACAGCTTGGGATCTGAAACACCTTGGATCGGCACCTTGGAGCCCATACCCTCCAGAGTAACACCTGACCCACCCGTCTTGATGTTGGGATGAAAAAAGCAGATTTGCCTGCTGTGGATGCTGAACTAAGCCATATTGGGACTTTGGGACCTCCTGCGCTTGCTGGGGAAGAGATGGGGAGATGTGGGGAAGAGTGACTGGAGGGGGTGGGAGGGGGAAGGGACCTTGAATAAGGATATACACGGATAGAAAATGTGACTTTATTCATAGTAAAAAAATGCAAATTAAAAACAACTTTGAGAAACCACCTTAAAAAAAAAGAATAAAAGAAAAGGAATTTAAGGAGTGGGAGGGGGGAGGGAGCCTTAACAAGGGGATACATGGATAAAAAATGACTCTTTTAATATTAGTAATAATAAAAAAAGACTGTTCACAGAACTGAAGAGGTTGTTCAGTGGTTAAGAACATTTAGGTGTTTTATAGAAGGACACAGGTTTAGTTCCCCACACCCATTTCAGGCAACTCACAACTCCCTGTAACTCTAGTTTTAGAGCATACAACACCTTATTTGGGCTTCCACAAACATCTGCACACACATGATACATAACACAAGAAAAGAAATGTAAATAACTATATGTATAGCAAAGGTAAACGGGTAACTAGAGTTCATGCTGAGGATCCATAGCATCTCAATTTGATGCCTACAAAGGAACCACGAATCCTGGCCAAGATTCCATATTTCTTCATCTATGCTGGGTAAGAAAACTCTACATTCTAAGACATGATAATTATGGCACATATTCCATTAAAACATCATGGATACAAATGTTCAAAACAAGTTATTGATATACTTAGAGTGCAAGCAGTTGAGAAGATACTAAACTGTGAATCATGGTTAAATAGGATACATCATATGTATCAAGGCTTCTTCCTCATCTGGAAAAACCAACTATCATTGTGCATTTTATCATTGTGTGGTAGAAGTCATCACATGACAGAGAAAGGAAACTAGACTCATACTTGATAAAAAAATGCCATTCCTTGATAGTAAGCAGCCTGGATGATAATAGTGTTAACCTGTTTACTAGAGCTTTAGATGGTACCACCTGACAATAGTGCTACATAGCAGAAATTCTGCTTCCTGCATTTGAACTTTAGGGAATGTATTTAAATCATAACAGCAAGTAGTTGGAAGAAAATGAGGACACAATATAAACTAAAAAAAGTTATCATCACCATCAGTATTAATAAAATTGGCAAGAAAGTACATTTATAATTTCTAAGTACAGGCTATGTTCTAAAAAATATGAAAGTTAATATTTTAGATATATTATTGTTATTATTTATACTTTAAAGATAAAAATAAAATATATTGAAAGAACAAACAAAAGACTAAAGGAGGAAATGCTATATTAATATACAGTGAATAATACAACTCCTATATTAAAGCATTGCTTTAAGGGCTTAAAATATTTTAAAGGTAAGCAATTACATTATTATTTTTGTTAGTTTTTCAAGTTAACATAAAAGTATAAATGTTTCAATACATTATCTGTTGCAGAATATTAATGAATAAATGTTTTCTAGAAAGTGAGTCCAAATACCCATCCTTGAAATGTTTAATTTTAGTTCAACAGTAAAACTTTGCAATATTTTTAAATGTTTTATTGTCATAGAAAGAATAAACTATATTCTAACTTTTTATAAGAAGAATTTAAGAAGAGAAAACACTATTGTTTTGATTTCTTTTGAGCCAGAGGAACTCTAGAAAGCCTAGTATTGTCCTCATTCTGGAATGGAAATTTGCTTCAAGTTTACTAGTGATCTGAAAAAGAAGAAAACAATTATTTCCATTACTATGATGATAGCTCCATAAAATCACAATGATCAAAAGTACTGACTTACATAGTTCTACTTATGCTTGTATCACTGAACTGTTTTGGAAAAGATCTGGGGACATCATTGATTAATGACCAGGACATGTATATATATGAGAGATGTTCAATATTGCAGTTTGATGTCTTTCATATTATTTCATGCTTTTTTATATATCAACAGGTAAGCTCTTGAGTATGAAAGCATATTAAGTACAATCTCAAGTCAGGGCATGATATCAATTTATGCCTGTTTACAACCTGTATAGCTTGAAATCCTTGAAATTGCAAAATATAAAATCACTTGCAAACTATGAAGATTAAATTTCTTATAAACCACTTTCAAACTACAGAGATTAAATTTCTTACAAACTATCTTATATAAATCATAGCATAAATGACTGTGTCTCACATTAATTATATTTTGAGTAACTATTTGAAATGTCTATGTGAGTGCCTCAATGGAAGCATTTTTTTATGAAATTCTTTATCATTCGTAGGTTTTCTGTATGACATTAAACCATACTGACATATAATCAAGATTGTTAGGATTTATTTACTCTTTTCAACCAGATAAATGTATTTAACAAATTATTGTTGCATATCTAATTATCTTTGTAATTCTAAACAAGACTGTTTTAGAGCTCTATCCCCTAGTAAAATATTCAGCAACTACTATAGACCTGCTTGCAAGAGACCATAAGGAACTAGAATGTAGATTGTTGACATTCCTTCTTAGAAAGAGAGGTTGAAGTGGACAATAGGAACCACATCTGAGATTCTACACATTCCTCTCCTTCTCAAGTAATATACCACTTAAAGAATCAGAAGATAACAAGCAATCTACACTAGTGGGGGTTAATTACAGAGAAATTATAT
This sequence comes from Sigmodon hispidus, assembly GCA_004025045.1. Lineage (NCBI taxonomy): Eukaryota > Metazoa > Chordata > Mammalia > Rodentia > Cricetidae > Sigmodon > Sigmodon hispidus. The sequence continues at coordinate 12,705 of PVIH01017338.1, read as the reverse complement.
CTATGTTACTATGGAGAAGCTATCATCCATGCTGACTGTGACTTTCTAGCTGATCTAGGGTCACCCAGTCATCCGACAGTAATCCCTTACTCTTCATCTGTCTATAAATTTAATAAAGTTACAAAACCCATATAAAGAATTTTGAGAGAAGGAGATGATTGAGTGAGAGGAGCAACAAGGAGGTAGAAAAAAAAGAGACAGAGATCTTAATAAAGGAAGCCAATGTGGGGTTGGAAAAAGACCGGGTGTTAGGGAAACCCTACAAGATCTCGCAGAATGTTCCTGGTTAGGTCTCCAACTAATAGTGAAGGTGAGGTATTACCTAGACAGGACTTCCCCAATAATCAAATGAATAGCCACCGCAAGTGTCATCACAGAAAAATGAATAGAGCCAGAGGCAGGGATACAAGGCTGAACACTGGACTGAACTCCTGGCCCAGTTGAAAGCAAGGGAAGAGATTCTATATGAGCAAAGATATAGAACTTATGAGTCAGATTCCCACAGTGATGGCTGGCTGGAGGTCTGGGGAGCTCACTGAATTTAGAACAGCCACTGGGGAACCCTTAAGTAAAAGATCTAAGCCCTCCCACGATAGGCAGCTCTCCACTGACATGGGCAGTATGTGGAGCCTCGAGGGGAGAGATCAGACTGTGTTTCTATTTTATTAATTTGTGAATATATAGTTCTTTGCTTTGCTTAATGTATAACATAACTTTTGTTAGAATCACAATATTCAAATAACATAAAGGGATGTACTACAGTGAAGATCTTTACTGAATAAATATGTATCAGATTGTGTGTTTCATGATTTTTTAAATATTTATTATAAAGTTACTTGAAGAAATATTCTAATACAATGGTATAGTACCAGAGATTAATCTAATATTAATATTTTCTCTATACCTCTCTGATCCTTGCATAAGTTAAATATAAAATATTTATAACTATTTTTCCTTACTTTATTTGTCAAAAAATTACTTGTTTACAACAGTAAAAAATCATTTCTGATTATTCAGATGAAATTAATGTAACTGGACAACTTACTTTTAAAGTTGCTATTTTGAACTTGAAAATAAAAATTCCAATGACCTATATTTTTAAAGTTCTAGTTCCTATATTTATGAATTTCTACAAGATACTGCACACATTGAATAATAACAGTTTATGAAATTATGTATAGCATGCTAAAAGATAAATGATGTACAACAGGTTTTCTGAAATGCACAACCTATGATTAACTTCGTTTTAGTTTAAACTATTTAATAACCATTATTTAAAAAATAAGCAAGGCATTCTCTCTAAAGAATGACCTTAAACAATGAAACTGTGCTGTTGGCAGTGATACATGGTATGTTGGAACAAATAAGATCTTATTGATGGTCAGATTATTTACAATTGAGTAGTTAACTAATTTCTTTTCATAGGAAAATCAAAAACCTAAAGTTAGAGACTGTATCAATAAACACAATTTCAAGACAGAAATAATCAGCTAGCCTAATTTTATTAGATAAAGAGTATTAAATGTACTTCACTTTCTTGAGAAAACTATTTTTTAAAAAATTATTTTCCATACAATTATAATATTTTAATCATATTTTTTTCTCTCTTCCCACACCTTTCTGACCATCCCCACCTCCCTACCCACTCAATTTTATGTTCTTTGTCTCTCTTAAAAACATCTTCCAAATAAAATTCTATTCAAACAAATAACAATAATACAAACAATAACAGAACAAAATAAAAAGCTTACATATGCAAAACAAAATGAAGTCTTTTTTGCTGTAGTTAGCCAACTATTTGTGGACATGTAGTTTTCCTGGAGTATGCTTGATATATGCATTGACATTTCTTTTTTTTTTCATTTTATTTTTTATTTTTTTAAATTATCAAGAAAAACAGTAAAATGAATTTAAAATGCTGAAAGGTTAACAATAACTATAAAGAAGATAAAAATCATAAGCATGACTTATCAAGAGTGATAATGCAAATAAGATTGCTACACATATATTTACTTTGTGTTCAGCTTTCCCTCTGAATTTTTTTTTCCATCCCTGTATATCACTATTCAAGGTCCCTTCCCCCTCCCACCACATTAGGTCATTTTTTTCTTCTCTGCATTGACATTTCATTGGGGAAAACTGCCTTTTTTCCCATCTGGTATCAATAGCAAATAGCTTCTTGGTTAGAAGTGAGACTTTGTTTCTACTTCTCCTCAGAGATGATTTTTTTTTAGGGATTAAATTTGTGTAAGTCTTCCACATATTATCACAATATATAAATTTTGATGAATATTAGTCCAGTTGTGTCTCAAAGATGCTGGAGTAAGCAAATTTCAACTTTTATATGTACTTCACACTCACAATATTTTCAAAAAAGAAACTTTTCACTATTATACTTACTTTATAAATACAATAAAAATATAGGCTTAGCATTTTTAAGTTATCCACTGAGAAAAAAATACTGTGCCTAGGGATCATTCTTTTTGATTACTATTTCTGTGCCTTGATTATGCAACAGCTTTGCAAGTTTGAAAAGCAGGATTTAATAACAAAGAAAATGTTGAATGCTTCCCTAAATCATACTTACATGAACAATAGAAAAAATATTTGTAGCCTTACAAACAAAATATGTATATTTTTTGGAGCCTTCATTATATGGGGACTTCAAGTCTGTAAACATTATGAGGATGAAAATGGCTCTAATAATAAATCCTGGAATCATATGTCTTTCCTATCTAGACTAAACTCTTATAGTCTGTCTGGTCTGTGTCACCAGTTACTAGCAGCCATCATTACCAGTTGATGGGTGTGTAATTGTAACAGAAAAATGTTTGTTGGTATTGGTCTAATTCTGAATAACAGTCTTCCATGTTAAAGAAATCACTATGGTGTGTTAGCTTCCTTATCTACAGAGCATGTTGCTCTGTGGGTTTAGACAAGACAAAAAGCTCACTCTACCATAAAGAACTCTATTCAGAATAGAGATAGATAAAGAACAATTTCTGAAAATTATATGACCTGTAAGCCTCATCATTAAAATATAAATTAAAAAGATGAAGTTTATTCAAATAGGCAATGAGTCCTTGATTAGGAATCTAATATGTGTTAAATGATACTGACAACCTGGTGATAGAAAATTGGTATTAGTTCTTCAGAGGCTAGAAAGAGAAGCAGAACATTAAGTACACAATGTTTGGATTTAAAGGTAGATGATACTGAATAAATGAGACTGAGCTACCATAGATGGAGTTAATTGACTATATTGGTAGAGAATTTTTGCAAACTGAAAAAGAAATAAAATTTTTCTTCATTTAGCAAGATGTGGTGACTAGGATTTTGTCATGAATAATATAAAGTACAAAATAAATTGAAGATATTCAATAAGGATGCAATTTTGTTTCTGAAGAATATCACACATGTTATTTTGTTTTAGAATCTATTTAGAAACATAGCTGTATTTATTATAATTTTAATGCAAAATTATTAAATTTTAATTGTATAAAACTGATAAAATATAATATATTTTACAATTAAAATTATAATCAAATATAAATTGATGAAAGGATGGTTCAATATATGTAAATCAATAAATGTAATACACCATATTAACAAAACAGATCAAGACAAAAAACATATGATTATCTATCTCATTAGCTGTAGAAAAAGCCTTTGACAAATACAACACCCTACATTATAAAAGTCCTGGACACAGTAGGGATACTAGGGACATGCCTCAAAAATTTGTAAAGGCAGTTTACACCAACCTCATGCCCACATCACCATAAATGCAGAGAAACTCTAAAATATTTCACTGAAACCAGGAGCAACTCAAGGTTGTCCACTCTCTCCATACCCATTCAATATGCATTTGAAGTCTTTGCTAAAACAGTAAGATACCCGAAAGATAGCAAAAGTATAAAATTGGAAAAGAAGAAGCCAAAGTATCTTTATTTGCAGATGATATTAGCTGGATACTAGATAAAATACCCCAAATCAGCATCTCTCCTATGTACAATGACAAACAACTGGGGAAAAAATAACAGGAACAACTCATTTCACTATCACCTGAAACTTTAGAGTATCTGTAATCAAACAAATGAAATGCTTGTATGATAAAAAACTTTCATGTCTTTGAAGAAAGAAATTGAAGAAGGCATCAGTAGATGAAAAAAATCTTTCATGGTCAAGGATCTCCAGGATGAATATAGTAAAAAATATCAACCCTAAAAACAATCTACACCCTCCAGAGGAACACCTGACCCTGTCTTGATGTTGGGGTGAGGAAAGCAGATCTTCCTTGAGTAGATGCTGGACTAAGCCAACTTGGAACCTTGGGACCACCTGCCCTTGCTGTGGAGGAGATAAGGAGATGTGGAGAAGAGAGAGTGACTGGAAGGGGTGGGAGGGTGAAGGGAGTTTGAACAAAAGGATACATGGATAAAAAATATGACTTTATCCATAATAAAAAAGAAAAAATAAACACTATGCACAGAAAGAGCGATGTTAAAAAAGAAAAATGAAAAAGCAAAAAAATCTACAGATTCAACATAATCCCTATATATATTCCAGCAATATTCTCCATAGATCTTGAAAAAGTAGTTCCTTACTTTATATGGAAACATTAAAAAAAAAGTTAGTTAAAAAAATTCTGAACAATAATCTGCTAGAGGTATCATCAACCCCAATTTCAAATTGAACTACAGAGCTATAGTAGTAAAAACAACATAATATTGACACAAAAACAAAAACGTTGTTCAATGGAATCATTTTGAAAGCTTAGACCTACACATGTAGACACCTGATTTATCACAAAGAAGTTAGAAACACACATTTGGTCATTCTTTCTTCTCCACAACTCCTCATCCCCTCCCTGGGCAGGCTGTGGACAGTCCCATGGTCCCACTGACCCAATATTGATTAGTTCAGTCTTCACTCCTGGCAGATCCAGCTAATGACCTGATGTGGTGGGAGGGGGAAGGGACCTTGATTAAGGATATACAAGGATAGAAAGTGTGACTTCTTTGTTCATAATAATAATAATAATAATAAAAAGAAAAAAAGAAACACACATTTGGAAATGATAGCATCTTTAAAAAAAAGTGCTGGTCAAACTGCATGGCTATATATAAAAGACACCTATTATACACATATTCATCACACTGCACAAAACTCAACTTTTTTTGAGGGTTTCATTATTATTATTATTTATAAAGTCTCATTTTTATCCATATATCCCCTTGTTCAATCTCCCTTTCCCCTCCTGCCCCTCCCAGTCACTTTCTCTTCTCCCCATCTCCTTATCTCCTCCCCAGAAAAGGCAGGAGGTCCCAAGGTCCCAAGGTAGCTTAGTTCAGCATCCACTCCAAGCAAATCTTCTTTTCTTATCCCAACATCAAGACTGGGTCAGGTGTTCCTCTGGAGGGTATGAACTTTAAGTTGCCTATGCCTATGCTTCAGATCCAAGCTCTTCAGTGGTTGTGGTTGCAACATGGGAATGTTTAAAGTCTACTCGTTAGTGGAGTACATCCCCTGCTTATCCCTCTGGGTTTTTTAAATAAATTTAATGCAAAAAAATATATAAGACAAGATCAAATGTGACAAAATGAGAGAAGAGAAATTGACAATATAAATTAATAATGTGGCAAAATAGTTCAGGAAATAGAAAGGCATTAAAACTAAAGAAGGAAGCATAGATCCTTGTCTCATACATTGTGAGATCAGTGGGTTCTTCTAAGTTACAAACACGAGGAGCAATTTGTTGATGAATATCATTTATATTCATAAATATAATAATAAAAAAGTTGTTAAAATGGATTCTAAATTGGAAAAAAATGTAATTGCAACATTTTGTCTTCAATTTTCCTACCTCCCATGCCTGTAGCTTTTGCTCACTTCCAAAGTCATAACCTCTTTATTTTTGTAATTACTTTTCACACACACACACACACACACTTCTCTAAATATATAAATACAATCGCTCAAACTGCTTAATGCTACTTGTATTTATATGATTTAATAGTTGTTTTCTATATGCATTCATTGGTACCCCATGATCATTTTTCATTGCATTTTTGACCAATTGTCATTTTCTGTAATACTTTGTCTGTTAAAAAAAAAAGAGTTCCTTTAATGAGAGTAAAACTTAAGGTTAGATATGAGTATAAAATAAATCTTTACATTGCAAATATAAATTAAACAGGTGGGAGGGGGAAGGGAGCTTGAACAAGGATATACATGAATAAAAATATGACTTTATTCATAATTAAAAAATAATAAATAATAAAAAAGAAAATTTAAAAATCCATAGTATTTTAATGTAAACCATAAACAAGTATAAAACTAATAAATATAAATAAATTAATAAAAAAAACAAAGAAATTAAACAGGTTTAGTAGGTTCTTTTCCAAAGTTTATGTTCCTACTAAAACTGTTTAGTAGGTTAATCGGTTAGTTTTCTAGTATCAAGCATTTTTTTCCTCATGATGACCAAGGCTTCAATGCATTTTGAGAGTCATTGGTTACCAGAAAGATAACTGTGCCACTGCTACACCCTAATAGCTATTGTTCTACACAGAAGATCAAACATTTTGTTATAACTTTGTGCGTTTTATTTATATGTAGAGAAATTTTCTATGTTATCTATTTTCTTTTTTTTCACATTTGAATTGTTCTTTTATTACTATGCCTGGTTGTTATTTCTTTAATGAATTTTTTTAACAAAACAAAAACAGATTATTTGTTGGTACTGACTGTTAATTACAATGTCTTTAGCAACATGCAAATCATCTGGTCAACTTGGTTGACGGCATTACTAAAACTGCCAGTTTTATTTTAAAGAAAACTGCTAGCCACACTTGAATCATTACAACTACACATACTCTAGTATCTGGATCACCTCCTTTTCCCTTTTGCTGAGAAAGATTGGACCTTACAGCAGCATTAATATGCAAGTCCAAAGTATGTAGACAGATATACTACTTCAGGCCATGTACATTCACATCACAAAACAACATCAAGGATGAGAAAATGTGCTGGCAAAAATCGCTCATTCTGTGCTGATGCTTCAGAACACATAGATGGAATCAAGACAAGGACAATGATAGTAATCTGCAGAGCATCCAGCCTTCTGCAGGTCAGAGAGACTGGGGAAAAAGATTCAAAGTCTGTGAGAAAGAGTATATAAACTTCTTTTTTTGAGGAATAAAAGTTTCTTGTTTATTTTGTCATTCCTTCTATTGCTTATTCTACTCTATTCATTTTTGTTCTGTTCTGCTACACCAATTCTGTTCTGTTCTTCTACTTTTCTGATATCTTCCTTCTAGATCTGGTGTTTTTCTTCTCCTATTTCTTTCTCTTTTTTTCTGTATACTTATTATTATTATTATTATTATGAACAAAGAAGTCACGCTTTCTATCCCTGTATATCATTATTCAAGGTCCCTATTTGAGAATATGTGTTTGCTTTAACATAATGTTGTGCTTATACCTATTTTCAGGTAAACTGGTAAAATTATTTTTCTAATTTATAATGGGGCTGAAATACTACTGTACAATGGATGGAAGTGCATAGTAATCTGTCAATGAATTCACAATTCTCTGTTCTGTGTCATAAGTTAGCAATACTAGGAGAAGAGTTTCTTCTGTAAGCTGAGTCTACTGTGCTCAGATACTAACACACATATACATAGACTTTATTTTGTATCATTTCACACTGTTTGCATATACCTATGATCTAGGTGGAATTGGGGGAAGAGTAAAGTTTTCGTTTTTGTAATATTGGTATGTTTGAAACAGTAGTTTTATCACACATACGTGAATATTCTGTTAACAATATGGCATCCATGATATCATTAATATATAAAATGAGCTGAGCCATTGTTATTTCATTAAACTAACATTGGTATTATCTCATAGAAACCAAAAAAATACTGATACAAAGAAAATAATATTTAAAGGGTATCAGGAGTAGAAATCTGCTCTTCAATGGAAAGAAAGTTTCACAGAAAGAAGGGCTTTCCCTATTTCTCATGCAAGAACTGAGCATGAGCAAATCACATTACTATTCATGGTTTGTTTTGGCTCATAAAGTGGATGTTGAGGAGCTATTTTATTCTAATTGGAACATTGCTTTCTGGAAGAAAGAGAGCTATTCATAGGCTTAGAAAGTTACAAGACTCACAAGGCCCTTTGCCAGAGCTACAAAAGCAGTAAGCAATTTGCATGGATGAACAGACTCTTTGGTGGAGCTGCCTGTAGGTTATAAAGGAAGCTACAGGGATTTGCTGTTCATGATCACCCATGATGAGGCAGGCTTTCCATAATGTGGCTTGTCATTGAGTACCTATACTCTTCTAAGTAAATCCAGGAAGCTCTCTGGCTCACTATGCTAGACCACAGTGGAATTTAATTTTTGGGCTGCTGTTGGTTGGTATGTTATTTCGGGAGAAAAGGCATTTGTCCCCAAATTCACATCTCTTCAGGAAGTAATAATCACAAAACAATAGAAATTTGTTTAGAGATTTCTAATTTGTTTTCTAGATATATGGGAACATATATACAATCAGTATTTCATAGCTGGGGTATTGAACACACACACCAATAAACATGTGTCTACATGGACCTATGAGATTATGTATATTTAAAGCATGAGATAAGTGACAGTGAAATTATCTAACTTGCATGTTTAATAATCCTTAGAACTGAAGCCAAATGAAATTGATGGAATCATTAAATATACTGCACTAATGGTGCTAAGGTCATATTATTGCTGGCAATTTTAAAAGTCAGACATGAATCTCATTGGCCTTAGGCTATGCAATTACATTATCAAATATCTGCATTCTTATAGACATAAGCAAATTCAAGTTTGTCTAATAATTTAAATTAAGACTAGTACCCATATTAACCTGGGGGAAAAAAAAAACAAAAAGTGCTACTACTTTGGCTTCAAATATAAGCCTGGTATAGTGGGTTCATTTGGTTGTCTGAAATCAAGGATCTCCAAACATTTTATATTTTGCAAGACTCAATGTTTAAGCTCAATATTCTAAAGTGATCATCAAGGCCAGAACCATGCATGCAACATTGTGAAATTATTCAAACATTCAAATCACTCTGAGAAAACTAAAATCTCATCTGGAAACACAAAGCACTTGAAGCACTTCAGTAATTTCAATTGCTCTGTGCTGTACAAGCAGAGGACCTCCATCACTTCCTCATGGAGCACTTGAACCCTCTAATTTTCTACCCTCACTGCCGTTTTCAGAGCACAGTCATTTCCCCCACTGAAGTGTGTTTAAAATATGTGAAGTGTTTCAATAATTTTAAATTATCTTCCACAGTATGAGCTCAACCCCTGATCACTTCAACATTTAAGAGCCAATAAAATTTGAAGTACTTCAATATTTTCTTTAAAAATGTGTATGTGATATCAATTGTTTTATAAATGATTTCAACTCTGTGTAGAATACACAGTAACATAATGATATAACAATTCATGATGTATGTAAGAAAACTTAACAGTATCAAAAGTCGATTAAAAATCAAGTGTCAGAAAATGAATTACTTGCACACAAAATGTAGACAAAACAAATCTCCATGCCTTAATGTTAAAACAATTACTAAATTTTAGATACCTATTTTTTTTATTATGAATAAAGTCACATTTTGTTCCAGGTCCCTTCCCCCTCCCACTCCCTCCAGTCACTCTCTCTTCTCCACATCTCCCCATCTCTTCCCCAGAAAGGGCAGGAGGTTCCAAGGTCACAATATGGCTCAGATCAGCACCCACTCCTGGCAGATCCAGTTTCCTCACCCCAACATCAAGACTAAGTCAGGTGTTCCTCTAGAGGGAGTGGGATCCAAGGTGCCAGTCCAAGGTGTTTTAGATCCCAAACTGTTAAGTGGTCCTGACTTGCAACTTGGACATGCTTTGCTTTTTGCATTTTGTTTAGAGTCCTCTAATGAGTGAGTGCATTCCCTGCTTATCTTTCTGGGTTTGTGATACCTCACTCAGGAGGATATTCTCCAAATCCATCCATTTGCCTGAAAATGTTAGGATATCATTTTTTCTTACTGCTGAGTAGTACTCCATTGTGTATATGTACCACATTTTTTTAATCCATTCTTCAGTTGAGGGGCATCTAGGTTGCTTTCAGGTTCTTGCTATTATGAATAATGCTGCTATGAACAAAGTTGAGTTAATGTAATTGGAATGCAAATGTGCATCTTTAGAGTATACACCCAGAAGTGGTATTGCTGGATCCTTGGGGAGATTGATTCCCCGTTTTCTGAGAAACCTCCATACTGCATTCCATGGTGGCTGAACAAGCTTACACTCCCACCAACAATGGATGCGTGTTCCCCTTGCTCCACATCCTCTCCAGCATAGGCTGTCATCTGTGTCTTTTATCTTAGCCAATCTGACAGGTATAAAGTGGTATCTCAAAATAAACTAGCATATTAGAGAGCATACTAGCAAACTAGCATAGTAGAGAGCATAAAACAGTTTCAATAACACTTACTAGAGAAAAATGGCAACATTCTACAAATATAAGTAGATATAATATGCCCTAGGTGAAAAATGGTAAAAGAATAATAAGCCTGTAGTTTTCAAACTGCCTACAGTTTAGATCAATTGAAAGAGTATCTGGATAAATACTGAGTGACCTATGCAAGGTAGTCAGGAATCAATCTCATGAAGCCTGGAAGAACTGAATATCCCAATTACAATTTAGACTAGCTTGTCCTGCACCACAATCTTCATCAAAGCCTATGTTAAAAAAATGGCTTCTAAGGACAGAAGAAAAATGCCTTGGAAAAATAAAATGGAATTTATACTGTAAAAAAAATCTGTTAGTTGGCTAAAACTTTGAATTATTTACTACAGTGTACATCTTCTTCCCTTGACTATCGCAAACTATGCATGTGCTTCATGTACTCCTTAGCATTTCTGTAACATAGGACCTTCCTACTCTCAAAATACTTGGAAGAAAATTTATATTCTTTTAAAATGTGAAAATATCCAATGATTTTCACACTTCTGGGATCAAGATACTATATAAGAAGTAAGGTTGTGAGGTTTTAAAGTGTGAGGATGAATTCATGCATTCTCCTGAGGACAATTATATGGCTTCCATGGAAATAAAAATAAATTCAAATCACATAGTTAGTGCAGGTTACTCCAAATTCATTTTTACAAATCTAGAAACTGAGATAAGAAGTCTAAATGAAATACTCAAGGCCTCAATTATTTTAACCAAGAAAAATGTACATTTCTCACAGTAGTTCCCTTATGCAAACTTTATCTACAGTCACTGCCTAAAAAAGGTAGAAACTATGTCATAAAATGGTTGAAGTTTTTGCTGAAAATACAAATTCATAGAAAATTACAGTATTTCAGGACTGAGTGTAAATTTGATGAAGTCTTCCGTTTCCAGAGATGAAGAAGGGGAGTGAGAAGATCGATTTGATTTACAATTGGCTGATGTCTAGCAATAATTCAGATCTCTATGCTTTATTTTAATGACTAACATTATAGATATTCCTTGTACATTCTGTTCACTTAGAATAATTTCATTTCATGTGTCACTATGAGTGATTAAAGAATCATTCTGAAATACCTATTGATACTTGTTTATAAGACTTTTCTCTTCTGCAGAAACCTCTTTGAGAAGTCTTTTCATTGTAAATGTCGAAGTTTTAGTGAACTAATTTAGAGTTCATTATATAATGACTTATAGAAAGACAGCAAAATAACACGTAAGCATATAGAAATATGACAATGCTTAAATTGATGAATATAAGTTAAACTAATGAAACCTTATGTTAGATTTTATTCTTTTTTTTAAACTTAAAATTCTGTTTAATTTTTTTTAAAGATTACTACACATATATTTTCTTTGTGTTCAGCTTTCCCTCTGAATTTTTTTTCCATCCCTGTATATCCTTATTGAAGGTCTCTTCCCCCTCCCACCACATCTGATCATTTTTCTTCTCTGCAACTCCCAATCCCCTCCCTTGGCAGGGAGCTGACAGTCCTATGGTCACACTGGCCCAACAATGCTTGGATCAATCTTCACTCCCGGCCAAATCCAGTTTTGTCCCCCCTCCCTCAAGAGTGAGTCAGGTGATCATATAGATGGACTGGGGTTTGAAGGGTCAGTCCAGGGTGTTTCTGATCCCAAGCTATTCAGTGGTTGTGGTTTGCTGCTTGGGCATGTTTGGCTTTTTTTTCTTGTTTGTTTGTTTAGAGACCACTAGTGAGTGAGTACATCCCCTGCTTATCTCTCTGAGTTTGTGATACTACACTCAGGAGGATATTCTCCAAATCCACCCATTTGCCTGTGAATTTTAGGATATCATTTTTTCTTACTGCTGAGTAGTATTCCATTGTGTAGATGTACCACAGTTTGTTAATCCATTCTTCAGTTGAGGGACATCTAGGTTGTTTCCAGGTTCTTGCTATTATAAATAATGCTGCTATGAGCCCTGGAGAGATCAGGAATAAGGGAGAATACCTAAATATAATTAAGGCAATTTACAAGAAGCCGACAGCCAGTATCAAACTTAATGGAGAAAAACTCAAAGAAATCCCACTAAAGTCAGGAACTAGACAAGGATGTCCTCTCTCCCCTTATCTATTCAATATAGTTCTCGAAGTTTTAGCTAAAGCAATAAGGGAACAAAAAGAGATTAAGGGCATAC